>APFE031720281.1:37245-84507 GCA_000404065.3 Pinus taeda
CATTGGAAAGAGGACACAGAGGACTACTGCAGGTCACAATTTCAGAACTTAAAGATCTGAAAATACATAGTTACAGTCATTTCAAAGATCGTGCTCCTAAAATCAAGAAAAAGCAAGATGAGGAAGTTTGATGGCAAGGATCCGGTAAATTGGATACGTCAGATGGAGCAATATTTTGATCTACATGGTATACCACTGTTACAAAGGTATGTATTGCATCTTCATATTTAGAACTGGATCAATTTTTATGGTATAAAGGGCTTTGTTCTCGTAAAAGACTTGTTACGTGGTCAATTTTCATGGAGGAATTGATAGCACATTATGAGGATACAAAGAGCAACACCAAAACAATTGGAAAGAGAAAAAGGGCTTTGCGACATAGTGGAGAGCAAAATTATGGAAACCAGGAAACATACCCCTCACAACTATAAAGATGGAAGTGTTGTTTCTCCTAGCCTTCCACAAACTACAAGGGTTACACCACAACAGTTGGAAGAAAAAAGAGAAAAAGGTCTTTGTTACAATTGTGATAGCAAATGCACTAAAGGTCATAAGTGTGCTGAGAAGAAATTATTTTACATAGAATATGAAGAGGAGGAAGAAAAGGATCAAGGACCATCAAAACAAGAGGATATACACCAGGACCCCATCCCAGAGAAAGAAGAAAGGAATCAGACCATATCTTGTAAAGCATTGGCAAGAATTACCACTCCTCAAACTCTCAAGATAGAAGGACATATCAAGAAGAAAAAGGTGCAAGAAGTGAAAAATCACATCGAGAAAGAAGAAATGAATCCAACCATGTCTTGTAATTCATTGGTCAAAACTACCACTCAAACTATCAAGATAGAAGGACATATCAAGAAGAAAAATGTTCAAGAAGTGAAAGATCACATTGAGCGTCAAGAAATGAATCCGACCATATCTTGTAAAGGATTGGAAGAAATTAACACTCCCAAAACTCTAGAGATAGAAGGACATATCAAGAAGAAAAAGGATAGCACCAAGATATGGAAGGTTGAAAAGCCTGGAAATCTATTTGGAAATTTAGATGGTATGGGATTCTTGGCTGAAAGTAATTCTGAGAAATCAGAAGAACATTCAGTGTATGCTCTTAAGCAACCGGTTTGGAGAAATGGAAGGCAGCCACTGCAGTTGGAAGAAAACCGTCATGCTACTTATAGGCCATTTAACCAACTAGAGAATGGAAATGATTCAATACTTACTATTCTAGATGGGGAGTCAAAGCAGCTAATCCCTGTTGGAATTCGGTCAGAGCATGCTTATGTAAGAAGTCTTGCTCGGTTTGCTGTAAACCTTGGACCAGTTGCCTGGAAGATTGCAGCTCAGAAGATAAGGAGAGCTCTGCCCCCAGGTGTCTCATTTGGCCCTGGATGGGTCGGTGATTATGAGGCTCCTCCCCGTGCTTTATTGTCACTTGAAAGAATATCTGTTGCATCAGTGTCCTCTTCCACTACCTCGCCAATTGTTCCAGGTGAAACCAAGATTAAATCAAATAACGCTGAAGATAATCCCAGACTAAGAGATGAAGGGCTTCCAAAGAACTTAATTTCTGAAGGCAGGACTGTTACATCAGCTACAGCGGCTTTGTCAGCAAGACAGTTGGTTTCAAATTCTGCAATATGTCAAGGGATAGATAATTGCCAATCTATTCGTAATCCTCAATCTGAAGTGATTGGGCATGGCACATTAAATTCTAGTGGTGATGGAAGAGCTAGTTTGCCTTCTCCGGAAGTAAAACAAGGCTCCATAAGGTCAGGTTTAAATGTTACCACATCCAGTGACCTAGCCCTTGCAGGTACAAAATTTGGTTCAGAAGTAACACAGTCCAGATTACTTGAAATGGTCTCAAGAAATAGCACACTCGTGCATGGGGCCTCATTAAAGCAGACTGATGGTTCAAGGTCCATTGCCAGTCTTCAGGTAATGAAATCTGAAAATATGACAAATGACAGTGATGCGCGTGGTGTTGCCAGAAAAGCAAGTGATGCATCAAAACGCGGATGTAGTTCTCCTGGTACAAATATTGCAGTCACCATAGTAAGCTCTTCTCTATGCAACTATCAAGCTGGATCGAGAGTTTTGCAGGGACATCTAGTCGCAAGTAGTCAAGAACATGCTAAGCAGGACTTAAATGGTTTAACTAATTTACTGCATGGCAAGATGCTAGCATTACATCAAAGAGGTTCTAATCTGTTTGCAAATACCCCAGTGTTGGTGCATTCATCAGTTTCATCAGCAGGGCCATCTATAAAACGAGATGATGCCACAGTGCAGGCATGGATACAATCACAAAATGCACGCCTGGCAGATGCAGATGCTACTTCTAGAGTCAAGTTACAGGATGCACCGAATCCTCATATGGAGCAGCTAAGAAATCGATCAATTTCAACGTATCTCATCAGGTGGAAGTACTTACCAGCAAAAGATTCCACATGGGACGACAAGAATTTTATACAGAAGCATCAAGAACTACTCAAGCGTTGAGGACAACACTTTTGGAAGGAGAGGGGCATGTTAGGCCCCTATAATACTAGTGTAACCCCTTATTGTTATTAGTACAAACCACTTATTATATGGATGTACCCATGTAGTGCCCATATTGTTACTATTGTGCCCCATAGAAGCCCACTATTGTTATTATTGTGCCCTTACATTATTATTGTTATGTAGACTCTAATTATATAATGATCCCTTAGACTCCTATATATAGAAAGGAGGTCTTTTCATTTGTATCATCCAAGAATTGTTCATTTATGTAATGTAAAGGAGGTTTCCCCCTCGAAGAGGTTGAATTCTAAGTCGTTGATCTATCTTTTCTATCTTTTCTTGAGCTGGTTTCATAACAAGGGAATCCTATAGCTTTTATGACATCTTGTAGGTTTTCCTGTAGTTTCCTATTTTAAGGCCGAATTGAGGGAAAAACTCTATGAAACCACACAAGGGTACCTGAGAGTCTCCCAAACCTCCTAACCATCTACCAGCATCCCTAAGCCACCTGCCACATCAACAAAAGGGATTAGGGTTTACACTTGATTTTCCATAAAAAGAATAAAAAGAACAAAACATATTTATTTCAGTCCTTTACATGCACAGTAGTGATGTTTCATGTTTTGAACTTCCATACTTAGTACAATAGAATTTCATACATGTTAACTTGCAATTATTATAAAGCATATTTTCTCAGTAGTTAGTTAGAGAATGGTGTGTTTTTAGCATAAGATTTAATTCATTTTCCTTATTGCAATAGAGAAGATTTCTCCTAGAGTATATTTCTCTTTCTCTCATCAGCAATCAAGCTTCTTCTGAATCCATAGAAGTTTGGCTTGAAAGCCCTAGTGGTCTCTTGTCAGCTGAACAGTGACAAAAGGCAGTACCATCACTTTTACTTTTGTATATAGCACTGTCACCTCCAAGTTTGTATGAACACCGGGTTGATAAAGTAAAGCTTGTAGCTCTAGGAGTTGCAACATTCTTGTTGCAATACTGGTGCTCATCACTTCTGGCACCGTTTCCAGGGATGTGTCTGAGCAATATGTGATTACTACTTTCTTTCTTCCATTTCTTGTTTCTGATATTCTGCTATTAGTTTCATTTCTACAAAAGTAATTTTGACTGCTTCCTTTTCCATGATGCATTCTTTGTTTTCCTTTCCATTATGCAAGTAATATTTCAATCAAGTAGTTAATTTTTCATTCAGACAGTAATTTTCATTCAGTTGAAATTTCAATTCTCCAATTACTTTTAAAATTTGAAAAGAATGCAAGACAAATCAAAAACTTTTTTTTCATGCCTCTTAGGAATAGGGATAACTTAAGGAAATTTTTTCCAAATACCCCGGCTGCTTCAAACAACCAACCTTCCCTCTCCTTCGGTGGCTATGAACTGGAGGAACCCTTAGGTGAGAAACCATACATATTTGAAGAACCTACAGGGGAATAAGAAGAAGAAGAAGAACCCATTCCTACTGAGCTAATGGATGAAAACAGAAATGACAGAGGAAATAGAGAAAGAGTTGAGGGTGCCTTCCCCATCAGGGAAACCAATGGGGATACTAAGATGAAAAATATAAGCCTTTCCGCCCTTCCTCATTTCCATCGTTTGACCACAGAAGACCCAAAATCTTTCTTATTTGAGTTTGGTGTCATATGCCAAACCTATGACTATACAAATGATGAGCAGAATTTGAAACTATTTCCATCCACTCTCAAGGATGTAGCTTTCCGTTGGTTCATGGGTTTACCTGGAGATAGCATCACAACTTGGGCTCAGATGCAGCAAGCCCTCAACAACAAGTATCGAGAGTATTGTAGTCTATAGACATTAAAGAGAAAAAATTTAGGATGACCTTAGGCAATGATGAATCCCTAGAGGATTATGAAGAAATATTCCAGCTTAGCTACAAAAGGGCTAGGTGCACACTTAACCCTAAGTCACTAAAGTTGGTCCTTCTTAGAGGAGTAAGAGAAGATCTTATGGATACCTAAAATTTTTAGAAGGAGGGGATATCTACTATTTACCCTATGACGATATCAAGACTATTTTTAGAAACCATTCTAGGGAAGCTAGGAAAAAGGGTAGGGGTAGTCAACCTATGGTTAGTCCATCCTCTTCCAATTCATTCATTAAGGGTGAAATTGGAAATGTGCTGGAGGATTTGAAGAGTGATATGTTACAAACCCTTGCCCTACAGATGGACACTATGCACATTAGGAGAAAACAAGAGGAAGTAGAGAGAGCCTTGGCCATTTTCTATACTAGATACACCAGGAGGCACACCAGGAATGAATTTCCATTGAATTCTATTGAAATATGCTCAGTCTATGAAGAAAAATACTCCATAGACAAGTGTCCTTCTCTACCTGGACTAAATGTTGTATATCAAGGAGTTGAAAGGGTCACTCAGCAGCTTTGCTACATAAACCAAAGGAGACCTCACGGGCCTAGGCCATACTAACAGGGCATGCAAGGGTCGCCCCATTCATGTTATAACCCCAACCAAACTACATCCATACCTTCTTTGGGACCCCCTACTTATCCTTCCTAGTCTACACCTCCTCCTTGGTCATTTGCACCTCACTATTGTTCCCAGCTAGCCAGCCAGTCATTTCAACCATATGCTCCGCCATAACCTTAGTAGAATGCACTGCCCCAGTGGTGGAGGCCCCCATACAACAATGTTCCAGCTTTATTGCCTTCACCACCTGCTCAACCACAACTTTTACACTCTACCCCACCTAAAAAATCCTAGATGCCTGTGCAACCAAATCTAAACGCGAACGACAGACATGCACAACAAATATATAGTGGAGAGACATCCTATCAAAGTTATGTTGTGGAAATTCAGGAAATCAACCTGAGATCTCAGAGAGTACTTCCGGACAACCAACCACTACCTCCACCTAGGGAGGTTGAGGAAGAAAGAGAGGAAAACATGCTTAAATTAAATCCACCACCCTTTCCTGAGAGATTAACCCAACCACTCCAACATACCCCAGAAGAGACTAAACTTTAGAGAGAATTGAAAAACCTATGTGTCAAAATTCCACTTCTCCAATATATTAAAGATGTACCTATTTACAACAAGTTGATTAAGGAGAAGTGCTTCAAGCATCAGGGGAGGTGAAGAAGAGATGCCCCTACCATTAATGTCATTGGACAACTGTCTGACTTAATGTTGGGGAAGGTAATCTGTCCAAAGTATCTGGACCCTGGAATCCCTATAGTATATGTGAACATTAATGGCACCATTGTCCCACACACTTTGATCGATCTTGGGGCTGCCATTAATGTGATTACCTAGGGCACCATTCTCAAGCTCAAACTCCAAGGTTCATTGAGAAAGACCACAACAGTTCTGTAACTTGCAGACCGCTCCACAGTGACCCCTAAGGGGATTGTGGAGGATGTGATGGTCTCCATTGATTCTTTGGAATACCCTACAAATTTCCTAGTTCTCTAACCTAAGTCTAAGCTTACTAGTTACCCTCTCATCCTTGGGAGGCCCTGGTGAGCCATTGCCGATGCTTACATTAGCTGTAGAGCTAGAAATATGACCATTAAGAATGGACATATTTCCATGCAGTCAGTCCTATACCCTCCTGCTCAACCATCTCTAGAACATGAATTACCTTTGTTGCTGGAAGAGGAGGAAGAATATGAAGTTTATTATGCCCAACTCTATACCTTAGGCATGACCATATGAGGGGGACAACAGTATGAAGATGATTTGACTGAACACATACTGCAAAGTCCAACTCCCAATACATTGTCCTTAGAAGAAGTAGTAGAGGAGACCTAGAACAACCATCAACTTGATCTATCCTTAGCCGATTCCAACCCTCTCCGTGTCAAAACCATAAAATTTGGCCCCAAGAGAGCTTTGAAAATCAATCCATCTCTTCCTGTTCTCCAAGAAGAAAAGTTGTGCAACATGCTAAAGGAACATTTGGATGCCTTTGCTTGGAGTTACAAAGAAATGAAGGGAGTGCACCCATTAGTGTGTACTCACCACATTTATATCAAAGAAGGTTGCAAGCCATTTTGGCAACCCCAAAGGAGTATGAATCTAGCTCTTAAAGATATAGTCAAAAAAGTACTGCAAAAGCTGTTAGATGCAGGATTCATTTACCCTATCTAAAATAGTGAGTGGGTCTCTCCTTTGGTGTTGGTTCCACAGAAAAATGATAAGTGGAGGATTTATGTCGATTACAGGGAGCTAAACAAAGCCACAAAGAAGGATCATTTCCCTCTACTTTTCATCGACCAAGTGCTAGATGGCCTGGCAAGGAATTTTGTTGTCTCTTTCCTAGATGGATTCAGTGGGTACAATAAAATATAGATCATCTAGAAAGACCAGGATAAAATCACTTTCACTTGTCCTTGGGGTACTTTCGCCTATAGCGTCCTTCCTTTTGTCCTATGCAATCCTGATCCTGCCACTTTTTAGAGAGCAACCATGAGTATCTTTCCCGAGTTAGTCCATGATGCGTAGAAATTTATATGGACGATTTTACACAAATGCATTGAAATGAACCTATCTCTCAGTCTCGAAAAATATGAATTCTTGATGACTGCAGGGACCATGCCAGGTCATTTAATATCTCAGAAAGGACTGCAAGTGACCCAAACAAAATAGCTATCATATAAAGGGTCCCACCTCCACAAAAGCAGAGAGATGTTAGAAGTCTCCTAGCTGGATACTACTAGAGGTTTATAAAAGACTTCAGCAAGTTGACTTCTCCTTTATTTGTTTTTTTGGCCAAAGACTTTGAGTTTGTATGGTCAAAAAGTTGTCAAGAGGCCCTAGACACCCTAAAGGATGAGTTAACCACTGCAACGATTGTCTGAGGCCCAAATTGGGCCCTTCCTTTTCATATTCATGCTGATGCCTCACACAAAGCCATAGGAGCAGCCCTAGGCCAGATAGATGAAAAAATTCCTTATGTCATTTACTTTATCAGTAAGAACCTATCAAAGGCTGAACTAAACTACATAGTGGCCAAAAAGGATCTCTTGGTTGTTATGCATTCATTGAATAAATTTAGGCCTTATATTACAGGCTATCAAACATTTGTATATACTGACCATGCTCCAATCAAATATCTAATGAATAAACCTGTTATGAATGCCTGGATAATTAGATGGTTACTGTTACTACACCAATTTTATCTAACTATTGTTGATAAGCTTCGCAAGGAAAATGTTGTTGCATATTTTTTATCCAGATTAACTTTACCTATAGGTGAGGAGGGAATGGTTGATAATCAGTTACCAGATGAGCACATATTCGCCATTTCAATTATCTCTCCATGGTTTGTTGACATAGAAAACCATTTGATATATTCACAGTTCCCACGAAATTCGTCCTCCAAAGAGAAAAGTAAGATTTTGAAGAAGAGCGCCCCCTTCACTTGGATTGGGTGCAACCTCTTCAAACTAGGCCTAGATCAAATTCTAAGAAGGTGTGTCAGGGAGGAGGAATCCTTTGGCATCCTTCTGACCTGTCATGATGGGCCTTATGGAGGTCACTTTGCAGTAAAGAGGACATCATTCAAAGTGTTACAAGTTGGGTATTATTGGCCCACTCTTCATCAGGATGTGAAAATATATACTATTCAGTATGATCGGTGCCAAAGGATGGGAAAGCCTGCTCCAAGAGATGAAATGCCTCAACAACCTCAAGTGAATTTTGAGCCATTTGACAAGTGGGGCATGGACTTCATTGGACCTATTGACCCTCCTTCCAAGAAAAAGCAGTATAGCATTGTGTGCACTAACTATCTGACTAAGTGGGATGAAACCAAGCCAATTAAGGCAGCAACACAGGAGAAGGTGGCTGAGTTCTTAAGCGAGAATGTATTTTATAAATTTGGGTACCCTAGAGAAATGGTCACTGATCAAGGTAGTCATTTTACCTCAAACATTATTGAAGACTTGTTAAGCCAACATAAGATCAAGCATAGAACCTCCACTCCCTATCACCCACAAGCTAATGGGAAAGTGGAGGTGACAAACAGAGCACTGGAGGGCATCCTGACCAAAGTGGTTAGTAGCAGCAGGAAAGATTGGGCAGATAGACTAGTTAAGGCCACCTGGGCCTATAATACCACCTAGAAGACCACCATTGGATTCACACCCTATGAGCTGGTTTACGGGAAAAATGCCTTGTGGTCCATTGAATTTGAGTATAATACATTGAAGATGCCAACAAAACTATATCTAGATCTCAGCAGTGCACAAAAAGAGAGATTGCTCCAGTTGAATAGTTTATATGAGTTCAGAATGTAGGCCCTCCTGCACACAGAGGTAACTCAAATTCAGAGGAAGATTTGGCATGATAGGAAGATCAAACATAAGAAATTTCAATAAGGTGATTGGGCCTTGTTATATGGTTCCAGATATAAATATTTTAAGGGAAAGTTAAGGACAAGATGGTTAGGGCCTTATGTTAAAGAGAGATGTCATGATAATGGTTCACTGCAGATCAGAACCATAGATGCAGAGGCCATTCCTTTACTTTTTAATGGGCAAATATTGAAAGTTTACAAAAGGCCATTGTCAAAGCAAGAGTTCATTGATGGTATCAATTAAACAGTGATGGTGGTGGAGCAAGTCTCAACTCCTGCCTCATCAAGTCACTGAGAAAAAAAAATAAAAAAATATAAGTAGACATAGGTGAAAACCTCCATGAGGTGCCTGAGTCCCAATATTGGGTTGAAAATTGGGCAGCCCAATGGTGTCAAAAGAAAAATGAAAAAAGAGAAATAAAAAGGTATGTGGGTGAAAACCTCCCTTGAGGCACCCAGGGAAAGTAGCTAGAATGAAAACCTCTTGGAGAAAGAATAGTTGTTCTCAAAAAAAAAAAAAAGAGAAAAGAAAAATCGTGAAAAAAAATTTGTAGGTCAGAAGGAGGACGATCCGAGAGCAAATGAGAATAAAAAAGGGACCTATTCCACTCATATTTTTGTTTCTCTATTCATTATCCTTCATAATTCCACCATGCCTTTCATTTTTTTCACTCATTTGCCTAAGTTCGCAAGGGTATTGTGTTTTCTACAGGATTCCCTGTAAACCTACAGGATCCCCTGAAAGCCTACAAGATGATCCTTTAGGAATTACATTGCCTTTAGAATCCTAATGTGACTAACCTAGGGCAAGGAAATGACCTACCCATGTCAAAAAAATAGAAAACCTACATCAATGTTTCATTACCATACCTCTCTCCACCTTGATTGACCTTGCATTCATCATTAAAAAAAATTAGTTTTCAAAAAAATCATAGTCTTCAAGAGAAAACACAGAGAAAAGATGAAATAGAGAGTAGCGAGGAACAACACCTGAATGTATTTCTCATTATTCACACTCTTAGGCCTCCTCTCTATCCATGTCATCATCCTGAAGTTCCAGCAATGGAAATGATTAAAAATTCTGAGGGAGAAGCAGCTACAGGACATCCTGTAGGAAATCCTGTCGTAGCCTATCCCACAGAATAAAAATCATGAGATGTAGTGAGCTTCTAGCATGGAGATTCAAGGGTAGAAGAAGATCCAGAGCAGCAATAGCACAATCATCTTCAACACCAGGTACTTGCATATCGAGGCAATCATCAAAGGGAAATATATATAAAAAAAATAAAGGAGGGAGAAATAACATGCAACCATCACACAAAAAGCAACTCGTGTTCTCAACAAACTACAACAAGATATTATCACCACAGGTAAGTATCTCGCTTCACTCTCTCATTTGCATATGTAACCAAAAGATGTAAATATTCTGGACGAGTTGGTTTATAAGAGAAAGGTGGCCAGTTAACTTAGCCACCTTGGTTCAGTCAGTGAGGACAAAATTGTTAGTCCTCACACACATGGAAGCAATAAAGTCAAAGAAAATAAGAATGAGGTCTGAATACGTTGAGACTACGGATGCCCAAAGTGGGAGTTGATTACGAGAAGAGGGGAATGACGACGTTGTAGTGGGGACCAATGGTCCAAAAATAGAAAATCGTACCTCAGCTGCCATCACACCACCTCACTCAACTTGACCATAAGATGAAATAAATGTTGATCCCCATGCACTCATGCATTCAACTTCTCAATGCTTACTCTAGCAAAATTTTCTCTCGTAGCCAAGCAACCTATGGGAGAGAAAAATTTCATCTCTCTCCTACACAGGACTTCATACAGGATCATATAGGAAATCCTACAGGATCACACATGAATCCTACAGGATACTGTCAGGTAGTCTACAGGATTGGGAGAGAGCAATTTCAGAGGAGCAAACATAGGAGTTGGCTACAACAAGCACCATGAGGAGGTAGACTCTACATTTCCTTCCATTTTTCCAAGTGAAAAGAACAGAAAAACTCCTAGTTTGATTGAATTTGATAGATGTGTAAGGGAATATCTCCACAATTATTTTAATCCCATTTCTTCCTTCATTAAAATCTATATCATACATCGTTTCTCCTCAAAATTCGCTAGACAAAATGATAGGGGGGTTTAATAGAAGGGAGCCCATCAACACTGTGAGGATTCACAAACATCCTCCTGTGCTAGAAGTCTTCACAAGTCATAATTGGATGGGGTATTTTGAGAAATTAAGGGGGTATTATGATGAAGTAGCCCGAGATTTTGCTCTCTCTCTCATTCCACTAACAAGAACCCATGCCACTGTTGTACTGAGAGGCCTCTCCATAGAGCTCACCCCTGAAATCATAAGCAGAATTATCACACTTCCCCTAGGAGTGCCTTGGAGAAAGGGAGACAAGGGGGATAGCCAAATTGCCAAAAAGAAATTCTTTTTAGAAGGAGTGGAGCCCATTGAAGACAAGAATGGAGTAAGGAGAACAAGCCCACCATACCCCTAGAATGAGGTAAGCTACCACCTTATAAAATATAGATCATGTGAAGGGAGGTATAGTGTGGTTTATGGATATCACTTTAGGCTTCTTGAAGAATTGAGGTTTGGAGCAGAAACTCCTCTTCACCATAGGCTCAACATACCATACTTCCTTCTACAATCACTGATAGATACAAGCACAAAGGTGCAAGAAGGAAACTACCAACAGTTAGCCCAACATGGGCTAATTAGAATCATCATAGAAGATGCCCTTTAAAACCACATAATTCCTATCCAATGGGAAATTTTCAGAGGCATGTAGACAAATCAGGATACCAAAGCCCTCACATATGATATTAGCCCTACTGTTAGTGAAAAGGATGAAGAAGAAACTAAAACAGATGGAGAAGAAGCAGAGAGGGATGAAGAGGAGATAGAAGAGGATGAAGATGAAGAGAAAGAGGAATAAGGTGATGAAGAAACAGAGGAAGATGTCAAGGAGGAAACTGATAAACAAGATGAGGATCTAGAGGGAGACGAAGAGGGGAAGATAGAGGTGAAAAGGGCAATGGAAAATAAGAGGAAAAAGACATGGAGGAGACATCCAAGGTGTCTCTAGAACCCATTGAGAAAGAGGCAGCAGTTGCCCTCACTACCCTTAGTACCCCTATCAAAGAAAAAAGGAAAAAGAGAGAGGGAAACCCCCTTATACTTCAGAACAAGTAAAATTACAAGGATAAGGCATGGAAAACCCAAAACTCCAACCAAGGTTCCCTTTGTTATTGAGGACTCAACTAAATAGCACGAGAACATGTCTCCTCTTATAAAAACTCAAGAAGAAGGATCCTCAACACAAACCTCCCCTAAGTCTCGTATCACTTATGTGGGAAGGCCTGTAACTAGATCTACCTCATCCAAAGGAAAAGACATCCTATAGGATACATAGCATGACCTATAGGAAGTAGAGGCGGTACTACAGGAAACTCTGCTAAACCTACAGGAAACTCAAAAATTGTATAAGTAAGGAAGTATGCAGCTAGAAACAAAGAGATAGGACCCAGCACTAAGGGAACCTTGTCCTCAACCTAACCTTGAATCTTACTACAGATTTATTGAGGGGGGAAGGTTCATTCCACAAAAAAGTTGCCATTCCATTATTCTTTGAGCTTGAGAAAGAAAGAGCCAGAACACATAGATGGATGCAGATTACCAAGTACAAGGGAGTGGAATATATTGGTCACATGGAGTAAAAGCTCAAAGTGATGGGTAGAGAAATAAGTAGCCTGAGGGACAGAGAAGCCATAATGAAGGCTCAGTTCGAGGCAGAAAATGCATGGTTGAAAGAATAACTGCAAGAAAGAAAGAATCAATTGGAATCCATGGCCAATATATCTTCGGAAACAATCGAGTGCAGGATGCCAGCTAAGTCCTATGCATTATACCTTAAGGAATAGTGGCTACAGTTCCAAATCAAGACCTTAGCACAGAGAGGTATTATGCCACTCCAGGATTATAGACAGTTCATTGGTCTGTGTGATCAAAGTACAATAGAGGATAGGGCTAATATGTCAAAGTTCTACTTGCATAACATGGCTTTAATGGATATGAATGTATGGGACCCTAATGCAAAGCTCGGGGATTTACAGTTGATGGCTTTGGCATCATGGATGAACCATGAGGAAGCAAGGGCTACAAAAATGAATAAGATATTGGGAAGGGAACAAACTGAGCCTCTCATGATCAGAGTTGAGCAGTCCAATCCAATGGTTTTCATTAGCACACATAATTTAATTGAAAATGATCCTCAACTTGCACCCAGGTATCTTACTTCTCAAGAGCAAGCAATTACACATTTTGAGGATATGTTTAGATTGTTAGGGGATGACAGCATGCAAAGTTTCCAAATGAGATGGAATACTTTGCCATATAGTTTGAAAATCAGAGAGTATCATTCTCCTCAAAGGATGAGAGAAGCAATAAACAAGACACCCATTTACAAACAAACCATCCAAAGGCTCAAAGTCAATTGGATTAGCTTGAGACTCAGTACAACACTACTCTTGGGGATGTTATAAGGAAGGAAGGAAGAGGAAGAAAGAAAGTAGTGGGAGGAGGTAGAAAGGAAGGCAGGATTATATGCACAGGAAGAGGAAACCACATCAGAAGCATGGGATGTCAGGGAGGCCACTAGAGCTATGAAAGACATGGATATTGATTGAGTTGCTTGGAGGATGAACAACACTTTCAGTAGAGGGGTGATGATGAGCCTCATAATTGGGTAACTATATGGACCTTAAGTCACCTCCTAGCTTAGTCAATTCAACTCTTATCACAATTTACTACATTTTTTATTATATTTTGTCTAACGATATGAGTTAAGGTGAGATATTATGCCTAGTGGAATAATATGCATTGAATGCCAGTTTCAAAGAGAAAATCGAAGAATTTTGGGAAGATTAAGGTTTGAATATCAAATGGGACAAGGGAGAAAGATTCTAGGAGGTAAATCCTCCTCATTTACTCCTCCCTCATTCGAATATTCTTCCATTAATCACACCATCTCGGATTATATGAAACCAAGTCATGAAGATCAAATGGCAACCGAGCAAGTGATATTCAAAGAGTTAGTTCATCTTGATTTTCGGAGCCAAGCCTCCCTAGATTTAAGGAAGTCATTGGGGACTTTAGTTGTATAAATAAAGAGTCCTAGAGCCTCAATAGGATTCGAATTTTTGTTGTAAAAACACTAGTTATTTTTGAGCTCTAGAATTGTGGAACACATTGCTATGTAATTTTCTATTTTGATAATGAAAATGAGTTTCTTCATGATCCAATACTGAGTTAGCTCAAAGGGCTGAAGCTCTTGGGGTAGGGCCCAACCCTAGTAGAAAAGGCTCCTCTTCTTGTATTTGTATGCTTATATTAGTTTCATAGATTCAAGATTAAATTATCCTTAGAATTTTTTCATTGCAGGCAGTGTATATTTGATTATTTTGTTTATTAGTTTGCTTCTATTTGTGCTTTACTTTGGCAGCAGGTTAGAAGCAAAAAAGCATCACAAAGTTGTCAGTATGTGTCTTGGCCTCACCTCTTTCTTCAGGGATCATGAATTGAGGAAAGGACCCCTATGCAGCCCCAAAAAAGACAGATTTCTATTTTCTCATAGAATCTAGAGTTTACTGTACTTGAACCAGCATTTGATCAGTTCGCAAATGTAGGATTTAATTACCATCTCTTCTATCTTCAGTCTGATAGTATATCTCATCAATGACTCGATTTCATTCTGCAATTTTCCTCATGCATGAAGTATACAACTAGCTCATTAAACTTTGTTTTTCTGGCTTATTAGAATTCTTTTTGTTTACATGTTTCTTTTGGAAAATATCAATGTTTGTTTCAGAGCAGGTGTTTTAGGAGTAGGGAGAGATCCTATAGCAAGAAACCACCTTCCAACTTCATCCATCCATAATCATTCCTTTCTTTCACCAAGACCTTCACCAATTTCATCATTTTACATAGAAACTCCTCCAAGCATGTTGAGAAAATCCAACCATCTCCTAACCTTGGTTTTGAGTTCTGAGTGACCCTAGGAATTTTCTCACTCCATTCCACCTATCAACCACCTTCCATCGCCTCTAGTACCAATCATTTTTCTCATGGTTGTATCCTATAGAAATACAGGGAATCCTATAGGTTTTTAGGAGATCCTGTAGGTTTTCCTGTAGTGGCCTGTTTTGAGGCTGAATTGAGGGAAAACTGCTAGGAAGCCACATAAGGGTACCTGAGGGTCTCCCAAAACTCCCAACCATCCACCAGCATCCCTAAGCCATCTACCACATCACCAAAAGAGATTATTATTTCCACTTGATTTTCCATAAAAAGAATAAAAAGAACAAAACATATTTATTTCAATCCTTTACATGCACAGTAGAGATGTTTGATGTTCTAAACTTTGATGCTTGGGACAAAAGCATTTCATACATGTTAGCTTGGCATTCTTGTAAAGCATAGTTTCTCAGCAGTTAGTTAGATAATGGTGTGTTTTTAGCATAGGATTTCAGTCATTTTCCTTATTGGAGTAGACACGATTTATCCTAGTGTAGATTTCTCTTTCTCTTATCAGTAATAAAGCTTCTTCTGAATCCATAGAAGTCTGGATTGAAAGCCCTATTGGTCTCTCGCCAGCTGAACAATGACAAAAGGCAGAACCATCACTTTTACTTGTGTATACAACACTGTCACCTCCAAGTTTTTACAAATCCCAGGTTTATAAAGTAAAGCTAGTAGCTCTAGGAGTTGCAGCATTATTTTTTCAATACTGGTGCTCATCAACGACCAATATGTTTGATGCCAATAGGCGAATAGACCAGCCTCCATGTGCCATTTTTTTATGAGAGAAACATATTTCTTTTGCATTGAATATTTCCATTGCTCATAACTAGCAGCTTCTTCAAAACAAGTAGGTTCACAATCAACAGAAAAATTAAATTCACAATGAGAATCGTTACCTGAGGAACTTCCTGTCTTAAACTCATCAAATTTCTTTGGAAATGTTCAAATATGAATTGATATTCACAAAGTTTGTGTATGAAGTTGCTCATATTTTTCATCTATCCCACTTCTTGCCATCTCTATCCTGTCATCTTTATAGAAGCACTTGCATCAACCAATTTTTATTTAGCAGTCGAATTATCATCAACCAATTTCTCTTCAGCAACAAAATTATCATCATTGAGAGAAGGAAAATCCATAGACTGATATAATAAAAGAATCCCCCCTTCAGGATGTGGAAGAATATTATTTGATTCATAATGAAAATTTTGAGGCAGAAACTTTTCTATCTAATTAAGTTGTCTAGCAACGGTGAGGGAATCTTTATCAAATTCAATAAAAATGACATCTCTTGACAAAATAAACTTCTCATTCTCTTCATCATACAATTAGTATGCCTTAGAAGTCATAGAATACCCAAAAAATATACATTTTCTACTTCGTTCACTCAACTTATTTATTTGATATTTAGGAATCAAAGCATAGCATTGAGAACCAAAAGTTTTGAAATGTTTAGTAATAGGAAGACGATTATACCACATTTCATATGGAGTTATGTTGTTGATCACAGAGGAAGGACATTGAACTCTAATATATGTTGCACAGAGCACTGCTTCTCCCCAAAATATCAACTTTAGATTCTTAAAAAACATCATTGACATTACCATAGTAAGCAATGTTCTATTCGTTCGTTCTGCAACACCATTCTGTTGTGGATTATATGGTATTGCGGTCTGGTGTTTGATGCCATTCTCTTGCAAATATTTTTCAAAAACATGTGAATTATATTTTCCCCCATTATCAATTCTTATACTACCAATATTATGTTGGGCTTCATTGGTAATCAAGAGATGAAATTTTTTAAATACATCAAAAACTTGTGATTTTTCTTTAAGTAGATAAACCCAACAAATATTGGAATAATCATCAGTAAAATTTGGTTTATAATTAATGTGACCGAAGCATGCAAGCCACAATAAAAATGATGACAGAGTATCATTTTTTTTAAACAAATAATTAGTGTTCAATGCAATAGATGACATACCTTTCAATATCAACAATTTTTATCCTTCCACACCAGTCATTACAATTCTATTTACAGATTCTCTTCGAATGTCTACTTTCAATTATGTAAAAGGAATGTCCCTTCTGTCTTATTTGTACAAGAGATAATAAATTCCTTTGGAATTGTGGAATGTAAAGAACATCATTCAAAGTATAATCATAAAGTCCAGAAATTTTTAACTCAATAGAACCAATCCTCGATGGTTTGATTTGAGACTTATTAGAAAAATACACTACCCCATCAATATTATCATTGAATTATTCAAACAAATATCTTCTAAAGTCCATATGAGAATTTGAAGTTGAGTCTAAATTCAAATTGTCATGCCATGAAGAAGAAGACGTATTAAATATATCTTACATATGAAAATTACAATGAGCAACAACATAATTTGTTTTCTTAGAAGATTGTCCTTTTTCTGGAATTAATTTATCTTTCTTTTCAAGCAATTTTTTCTCTTCTTTCGTTAATTTTCTCCCAAGGAATTCTACAATTTGCAGCAATATGTCCAATTTTACCACGTCTAAAACATCTAGAATTGTTTTATTATAATAATTTATTTGTTTATCATTCTGTTGTCTATATCCATGAATATCTACGCCCCCCCTACCTCTATAATTCTTCCTACCTCGTCCTCTATTACCCTTACTATTTCTGACAAATTGTTCTTGAGGTTTTTGGTATTTTTGAGCAAGACATAGTGTTTCAATATTAGTATTATTTAATGTTTCTTTATTTCCAAATTCCTTCTCTCTTTCAACAATTTTCCCTACTAATTTGTCAAAATCTAAATATTTTAATTGCCCACTAGCTTGGAGAGATTCCAGGTAGTGTGAATAACTAGGGTAATGATATTTTATAAAGGTAGTAAGTTGTACATTAGCTTTAACTACAGTAGATTCAATTTCATGATTGATGGATTTAATTTTAGAAGAAATTTTTAACGAATCATTATCTTTCATATCCATATTAAATAACCACAACAATAATTGTATTATCTTCAATTAAGAATGTGAATCATAAATCTCTTTTAATTTTGTTATGGAATCATACATTGTTTTACTATGAACACTATATTTGCTTTACTCTTTTGAAATTGAAGTGGAAATTAAGGCATAGGCCTTCTTATCCTTACTTTTTCAGATTGTTAATTGTTTCTCCTCATTAGGATATTCTGGTGCATTCCCTTCTTTTCCTTCACATACTCCATCCCACAAATCATTAAAATAAGTGTATTTAAACCTTCCTGAACCATTCCTAGTAATGTTCCCTTCTGGACAGAACAATCCCAATCAAAGATACCAAGGAATTCATCTTTTGTAGATAAATTTATAGAACTACCAAAAAAAATTATTTTGAGCACAGGAACATTTTTTTTATAACTTTTGTTTCAATCACAAAAAAAATTGTTTCACTCACAAACAGATGCATATATTTCTCTTAAAAATACTCTATTTTAACTTACAGATTCAACAATGTTCAATGCTTCTGTCTTAACCACAACTAGGCACAAATTTCCTATAAAAAATTGTTTTCTCTATTTTAAATTACCGATTCAATAGCCATGGGAGATTTCACCTTTGCACTAGCCCATCCCCAAAGCCCGATCACGTCAAAGAGTCTGAACTCGGCCTTCAACTGGGTTCAACCTTACTGTCGACTTCACCTCTACACCGCATATGCGGGCAGTTATCTCTCCACCATAACATCGCAGCACTAGACTGGCCTCCTCGTCAATTCAACCAACGGTCTTCACCTATGCACCACAAACAAATCAATTCATTGGAATCAAATGCCCCAAACATGGCACGAAGATGGCACCGCAGACACAACAATTCACTATAATCAAACCTCCACGGATGATTTAAAGAAGAAATGTAGACCTCCACGAATTCACGAGTCTAACACACTCTATTCAACCCTTCACACTTTGATGCCTCAATCTTGTTCAACCCATACATTATGTCTCATAGGGCTCAATGTAGTTCGATCTAGGCTCTAATACAACTATTATAGACTCTAGAGAATTCCATGATATGAATGTTGTGATCTGTGTGTCTTATTAATTCAATGAAGCTTACATTTGTACTTGAAAGAGATAGTTATGTCTCCATAACTAGAAATACCTAATTTTAACTATATCCTTAACTATATAAAAATCCCAAAGGATTACAACACAAAGAATATGAGTTTTGCTTGAAAGCCAACTTCCAGCATAAACAATATGACTTCTGGTTAAAAACCAATTTCGAGCATAAACAATATGAGTTCTAGTTGAAAGCACATCGAGAAGATAAAAAAATATATAATGAAATATATGGTTGGAAATTATGAAATTAGAACTGTGTTATACCCTACAATTTTCAGCAACTAAAACACATTTTTTAGTGAAAAATCATGCATAATTTCACCATTTTTTAATGAAAAAGATAGCTAGAAAAATCAGCAATCAACCCATGGTTGTCCCATGAAATTTCCAATGTCCACACTTCTGTGTTTCAAATGGGAGATACAATTTTATATAAATCAAACTACTTTAAAGACAAATCGCTATACAAATAATTATTATCCAAACTAATAATAATACTTATATTAATGCCCAACACATAGTAGTAGCTTGTATAATATTAAAAGAGGTGAGCACATTGAGGGAGAATTGTGAAACAAAAAATGATATCAAAATGATTTGTAAAACAGGGCATGCCTCTATAAAAAATTTTGCAGGAAACTACTACTTCATAATTTGGAATGATCGATGAGATATTTCAGTTGAAATACACAACTAAATCCTCATCAATATAGATGAAAATATGAATATGTTAAATGTTTTTTTTAAAACACACAACATAGAAATATAAATAAAAATATGAATATACAAGTTTCCATTTTTCAAATCTATGATCCTTGGGTGCACACAATAATGACAAAAGGTATTTAAGATTTGAATAGAATGTAATCACGTGAATCACATTGCTAACTTTAACTTCACAAGATTTGATTTTCCAAATCTTAGATATTTGAGTGCATACAATGATGACAATAGGTCTTTAATATTTGAGTAGAATGAAGAATGAGATGTGTATATGTAAGACAACCTAAGAAAATTATACTCTAGTTTATTTTAATTTTATTAATTTCTTGCTTTTATAATTGTTTTTACATTAATTATATTCATTTAATGTAATTTTTTTGTAGGGAAAGAAATTATAAAAGTGAAAGGAAATAAAGACAGTTAAAATTACAAGAAAAAAAACTTTAAAAAAGTAATAAAACTAAAAATAAAGAAAATAATTGATTTGTTTAATTATTTTTCCCCTCTTAAAATTGCCATGTTTAGATGAAAATGGAGAAAATACTATAAATTGGCAAAATGGAAATATTAGAAAAACGAAATAAAAATAATAATAAAAAGTTGAATAGAGAAATCAAACCAAAAGTAAAGAATTAGTAACTAATAAAAAAATAGAAGTTACAAAATAAATAAATTAAATAATATAATAAATAGAAAAATGGAATTCTCAATGTTAGACTATGGATAAGGGGAAGAAATTTTTCGTCAAATAGAAATTAATATGCACTTAAAGGAAAAACTTATTGTAATTAGCTCATATAATATTAAAAGAGTTGAGCTTGTTGAGGTAAACTTGTGCAACAAAAAATGATATGTAACGCATGACGTGCCTATACGACAATGGATGTAGTAATCTACTACTTCTCAATTTTGGAATGGTCAATGGGGAAACTTTTCTGTTGAAATACACAACTAAATCCTCTTCAATAGAGATGAAAATATTAATATGTTAAATGGTTTTTTCAAGAAATGTAACTTAAAGATATAAATTAAAATATGAATATATTAACTATTTAGTTCTAAATAAAAAATAAAAAAAATCTCACCTATATTAGTTATATCACATATAACAACAACAATGTTGAATAATAACTACCATAGATACATCTTAAGTATAATCTAACATGAGCCTAGAGGGATCAAATTTCTTCGCGTGCATGTTTTCTTAGAGTTCACATACAATGTGTTAATTTTCATTGTTTAAATTGTATTTTTGAATGTCAAATAGAGAATATATAGGACCAATAAAAACTTATTTTTTTATGAGATATATCCATTTTTTTTAAATGATATATAATATATATGTAAATGACATTAACATATTTTACATAACGTGTACATACAACCTTTTTATCATGCAAATTAAAATGGTTTTCTTATTATTAATATATGTTTAAGTATATGTCAATATTAATTCATATTAAAATATTTTATTCATAACCCACAATGAATAATTTTCTATAAAGCCCATTAACATATTTTATTTTAACAATAATTTTCTACATATACATATATATGAAGTTCATATTGATATCAATTAGTTAATATAAATCTTCAAATAGTTTATTAATTTTTTTGTTGAAATGCTTTTGAAAAGCATAAGATTGAGACATCTTACTCACACGTTTTTTTTACTTCTAATTACTTTACAACACATTTTTTTTTTTTTTTAATTATAACCAACATTACTTTTCTATTTAGAACATACTCTCTATTTTTTATTTTTCATATTGGTATGTAGAATGATCCTCTCAGCTCAATAACATAATAATCATAAGAATCACATTTCCAACTTTAACTTGGCAAGTTTTCATTTTGCAAATATGTAACAGCCCCAGAATAAAAACATGTAATTAATTAGATTAATCATGTGATTTATAATCAACACGCAATTTATCAACTATTTAACATCAAATTTCAAATGTTTGAGTAGAGACAACTTACCTGCAGCCTTGTTTAGACCTTGGTAATCAAGACATAACCTAATAGTTCCATCCTTCTTCTTTACAAAGATCACTGGTGCACCGCAAGGTGGCACACTGGATTGGATAAATCTTTGATCAAGAAGTTCTTTAAGTTGTATACTCAACTCATTAAGCTTTGGGACAGTCATTCGATAAGGTGTTTTGGATATGGGTTCTATTCTTGGTTTCAAAGAAATGGAGAAATCAATTTCTCGAATTGGAGGCAAACCTAGTAGCTATGAAGGGAATACATCTGCAAATTCGTAGTGTAGTGGGTGCAACTTATCTGAGGACTTCTCGTCGGCACGAACCATCTCTACCGCATAAATCTTTCACCTTTTCCTCATACACTTATTAACATTCTTGGTTGAAATGAGGTGCAACGTAACATCACATTTAATGTATTTTATTACTATGGTTTCACCTTGGTCAATTTTTAGGAGAATTGTCTTATTATAGCAATCCAGTATAGCTTGATGAGATTCAAGCCAATCGATTCCTACAATTAAGTCATAGGTCCCTAGAGTCGTGTTATACACGTTCATCTTGGTATCACACCCTCCAATGTTAACACTACAATTTCTTACCATTAACCCTACTAGTTGTTGAGAGCCTGATGCCATTTCTACCATTCTAAAGCTACTTTGCTCATGAGTTGTCAATCCACATCTAAGTATTATTGAAGGAGAAATAAAACTATCAGTGGCACCTTGATCAATTAACACAGATAGAGGGATGTTATTGATCATACCTGCAGACTCCACCACTGTGGCTTGGTGCTCAACCTGGCGATGGTTTGTGGCTACATGAATTTGGTGTGGGTTTTGTGGTCTTCCTCCTTTTTCTTTGTGTCCCTATTGTTTAATCGTAGTTTGATAGCTTGGACAATCCCTTCTATAATGTGGACTTCCAGATTGCCAACATTCTACTTGTTCTCGATTCTTACGTTGTACCTGTCCTTGGCCACCAAATCCTCTACCGCCACCATTAGTGTTTCTCAAGTAGGGTTAACCCCTACGTCCTCTTGGAGGCAGCCGAGAAGTTGCACTAGCAATCCGAGAAACATTGTTTTGTCTTCCCTAGAATCTATATGGCTGCCCCCTAGTCTATTTACCCTCATTGTGGGATGTTCCTTCCCTATATTTTCATCAACCACCATTCACTTTTTCATATTTATCGTCCTTTGGATTTGTTTGGCTAAACTAGTGGTTGTTGCCATAGTGGCGGGCGTCCACATGGCAACTTTCGCTTGGACCAAGGGATTGAGTTCATGCAAGAATCTTTCAGCTTGACGTTGATCGTCAGCCATATAGTCCATGTGATGGACCAACACATAGAATTCAGCTTCATAGTCCTTGATAGATCTACCATTCTGTCGTACTGTATGGAAAGCCCCTACTTGTTGGTGTTTGTACTCCTCTGATAAGTACCTAGTTTGGAAGGCTTCCTCAAACATTTCCCAAGTGACTTGCAATGGGGTGACTTTCATCTTCATTTCTTCATTTACCCACCATAATAGAGCATCTCCTTTTAGTAGACTCATTTATATTTGGGCCTTTCCCTTGAAGTGTATGCCTTAAAGCTAAGTGCTCTTTTGAAACCAATTACCCATGCTTCTACTTTTGAACCCCCCTCTTGACCCGTAAACTCTGGTAATTTGGATTTTTGGACTTCCTTCATAATATCAAGGTTTGTTTGTCCATCTTTGGCATTGATTTGAGAATCTAGGTCTTGCCTCTATTTTCGTTCCAACTCCCTTCCTTTACCTTGATCATTTCCTTGATCTTTTCCTTGGCTTGTGACCCAATCCTTAAAGATATTTGTCATTTCCCCAAGGGAATGTAATATAGCTTGCTCAGCTGGGGTTCCAATCTCTGTAGTGGCGGGAGGTGGGGTTTCCACCTCAGGGTTGCTTTGGGTTTGTCTTCGACTTTTAGGAGCCATGATCTCCACTTTGTTTAAGCAAGTGAATTTTACATCACTTCCAATTTTATACTTACTCATGTGCCAAAAGCTAAAATAAATCTAGAATATAATCTGATTTTAGAATATGCAATTAGTTACATGAACATATTCAACACACAATTTATTTTCCATTCATCCAAATTTATTTATTACAATACTTAAACCATAAATTATCAATAACCATTAATTTTATAGTATTATATTATATTATTTATACCATGGAAAACATGAGTTGGAAGGTAATAATGATGGTCGAATAAAACTTAGAATGTGAAACACATTAGATTTAAGCCATAAACTTATCACAAACTACCCTACAATGTAAACCATAGAGCTGATGTAAATTAAAGTATATTAAATAGTTTCTAGTGCCCAGCTACTTAGGCTACGATTCCGTGTATTTAGATACCAACAATGAGCCATTAAATTGTATCAGCAAGTGGGATTACCGAATTAGAACAATGCTAATGATCCCATGCAATTTAATGTAAATTATCCATTCATCATTCGTGTTAACAGCTCAAAGGGAACTCAAGAAAAATCGTGCTCATTTATTTAGCATCTACGTAAAAATATTGGTTCCTCTATAAATTGTTTGCAAAGTTAAATGGTTCAAGGTCTCAAATGGTCATAAGAGTGAACTATTTAACTCAGTTAATTACGAAACTATCTTTGGGTTTCTACATTAGTAATGAGAGATCAGTTACATCGACACCACGAAACTCTATTTAAAAAACCGATCTCAGTTCAAGAAAATACACGCAGAAAGCTTTAGTTGTTGTACCATAAATGGAAAATCCCGGAATTTTATTTAGGTATTGTGCAATATTTTAACTCGGATTTAAAAAGAACCCGAGCTTCGACAACAAAAACAAAAACTTCATATATCAAAGCGTAGATTATATGAATTTTGACCAATCTTTACCCACATTTCCGCACTCTCAGAGCTTTTGCGAAGCTCAAATTTGAGGATGAGATCATTTCATCTAAACTTGTAACATTAACCTTTTATTTAAGAAAAATGAACTTCTTGTAAAGAAACTCACACTTTAAGTATTAAAGCGTAGATTTATACGATTTTTAACCATTCTTTAAACACATTTCAACATTCCTCAAAGCATATTCAAAGCCAATTTTTAGTATGAGATCACTCTCACATAACTTTAATTGTTCAAGCTAAAGTAGCATAAGTATGACTCTGAGTTACCATATTGGGACATTAAAATGCTAATTTAAAGGGAAAAAAACCGATGAAAAGACACTGAGATTATGTAAGCTAGTTGAACACACAAATGTAACGAGAAAATGAAATAACAACAATAAATTAATTCTAATGCAAAGCAGACATTTAACCAAACCAACAAAAATCCGAAGATTCATTTGAAGAAAAACAGACGCATTTGGAATCTTCCACAAGTCTCGTATTCGCAGCTAATCTTGTGAGTTTAGTGTAAAGCAGTCTCAAATTTTACTTTGGCTCGTTTAAAGATCAAAGGAAGTTTCGATCCCCTTTAAAATATTATCCAAAAGTCTGGAGGAAAAATCTCATGTACAGTGAAGCATGTTTGAGGCCAAATTTTTCAAACAACATCAATGACCTTTCTGTCGCATTCAATGCTCTCTGCATATTGGAACATGCCTTAGTTTAATTTTTCGCATGAGCTTGCTTATATATCTTTATCGCTATAACAGATTGCCACTGATATTTTATTTGATACAATTTTCATGCACTCGTTATTAATCTCTTTTATTTTTAAGCACAATTTTTTTTATTATTATATAAAAGTTCTTTTAATTGGAGCCATGTCTAAGGATGGAGATTTTATTCCGAGTTGCTAATTATACTGAGTTCTTTTAATTATTCCCAGACTAATAGATAAGGTTTTGCCTTTGGAGCGGAAGACCATGGATTCGACTTTGACTGATCAATTGTAATGAAGTATAAAAAACAATACATTATGAATCTCAAGATTGAAATATAGCCAGAGTTTCTAACAGGAAATTGAATTAAATAAATTAAAAAAAAAAAAATTGTTCTCACCCTGATAAATAGTGTAACGCTTTCCATAGGACACAGGAACTTTGAACTTTACCTTTCTCTCACTTTATTTTTTATTATTAACCAATTTCAAATGTTTTTATGGAGTTTTTCTCAACTATTAGTGTTTAAGTGTTTATATTCATATATTAGTAATAAAATAACTACAACTTGAAATCGGATTAATCTATATTTTATTAGAATTAAAATTATTAATAAAGCAAATAAAACAAATTTTTACTTATAAGATAATTTTTGTTTTAAGTAATTGAAAGAATTTTGAACCCAAAATGGAGGATAAAATTGGAGGGAGTATTATCCTATAGAAGCAATAAACAGAAGTTTTAGAAATAATCAAAGTTTTCTACTTTAAAATGCCCATAAGCCCTAAGGGTTGAGCCTAACCTTTGATACCATATGTAACAGCGCCGAAATAAAAACATCTAATTAATTAGATTAATCATGCGATTTATAATCAACACACAATTTATCAACTAATTAACGTCAAATTTCCAATGTTTGAGTAGAGAAAACTTACATATGGCGATGATGTTTCTCACTTGTGATTTTGGGGTTGTTCGTTGGTTGAATTCTGCTAATTGCAACAAAGTCTTTGGGACGACTCTCCACCCAACCGTAGGCTCAATTGCAGAAAATATTGCTACAATTGGCCACCCCTGAGCCCTCAATCAACGTACTACTGCCAGGGAATCCTTTGTCTCACAACACTATTCTCCCAAGAGAATGGATAATGGAATCATGGAATGATGGAATGCCTCTCATCTTCTTCACCATCTATTAAACATAGCAAACATTGGAAGGGGAACCACATGCACACACTCCATGTGTCCACATGCAAATTTACTACTTGTTTATTTCTTTTGTTTTTACTTTTTGATAGCTTTACTGATTTTTACTGCTTTCATGTTTTATTTTTTTTGTTTTTACTTTTTTATAGCTTTACTGATTTTTTTACTATTTTTTTGCTTATTTTTATTTATATTTATTTAGAGCTTTAGTATTGTTATTTATTATTTTATTATTATTTATTATTACTACTAATTTTTATTATTGTTTTATTTATTTTCTTGTATTTTAATATTATTATTATTATTATTAAGGGACATTACAGAATATCTATTATTTGAGTACAGACAATAATAATGACAAGAGGTATTTAAGATTTGAGAAGAATGAAGAATGAGATATGTATACAATGTGAGGTGTGTACACTCAAATTTTGTTTTAATTTTATTAATTTCTTATTTTTAGAATTTGTTTTACTAATTTAATTTTATTAATTGAGATGGAAGTTTGATTATATATTTGTTTCTCCCAAGGAAACAAAATAATTGAAAGGTGAAGGAAAAAATAAATTCAAATTAAAAATTAACAAGAAAAAAAAATATGATTAATGGAATTCAAATTGAAAGTAGAGAAATGAAAAACCCTAGAAAAATACATAAAAAAGTGCAAGTCAAATTAAAGAGTAATAAAACTAAAAAAAAAAAATCATTTGAAAATTTTCTTTTAATTATTTTTTCCTCTTTAAAATTTATCATTTTAAATTGAAAGTATGGAGAAAAAACTATAATTCACAAAAATGAAAATAATAGAAAAAATGAAAAAATAAAACAAAAAATAAATAGTAACTAAAAATGGAAGTTTTTAAACCACACCCATAATAAAATATCAACAATCACCTTACAAATAAATATATTTAAATAACAATAAAAATTAAGAAAATTTGATTTCTCAATGTTAAACTATGGATAAACAAAAAAAATTTGTCAAATAAAAATTAATATGTCGTTAAATGTATATATAATAATATTACATATGTATCCATGGGTATGACTGTTAACACTGACAAAACAAAAGTTATGATTATCAAATCCAAGAAGGACACTTACGTTAACTTTATGTATGACAAAAATAACTTGGAGGAAGTGTATTCTTACAAGTACCTAGGAATTCATATTCATCACAAGCTCAACTAGAACAACGCTACCATACATTGAGAAAAGGATTAATGGGGGGTGGAACGCTTATTTTGGTCTTGAAAATAATTGTAAAACAACAAAGCTCGTAATGTGGGATAAAAAGAAGTTCCTATTTGAAACTTTAGTCACTCCTATTATCTTATATGGCTGTGAGGTTTGAGGTTGCAGCATCTCCAGAGAATCATCAACAAAGATTGAGCAAATCCAGAAGAGTTTTATAACTTATAACCTGAAAATCAAAAGTAATGCACCCTATCCTATTCTCCTTATAGAAGCAAGGCTTTCCCCTATTGAGAGCCTAGCTATGATTAGGTTTTTGTTGTACAAGCACAAACTCAATAACATAGACGATCATAGACTTCCTAAGCTAGCTTTAAATTCCAACCAAAACCACCTAAGGCTCAATGGGGGCGGCATAAAGACACAAGGACCTGGTTAAACTATTGGGAGATCAACGAGAATGATGCATTGCAAAACACCAATAACATTAAAGATATTGTTACTTCTAAGTTCAAAGAAAAATGTGGTGTGAGAAAGATTTGGTGGCTAAAAGAAAATTAAGTTATTATAAGAAGGTCATCAACCCCACCTAGAAGATCAAAATTATCTCTCTATTTTAACTAGCTCAAAGAAGAAAATTAAATAGCAAGTTAGGAACAATTCTCATTGAGGCTCATAGTGAAATAGGTCATGGGACAGTCCATAAAACACCATGGATGGGAAGGGATCTGCCAATATGTGAAGAAATAGGAACATCGAGGATGAAAACCACTTCCTCTTTAGGGTGCCTGCGGTACACCACATTAGCAGCTCAAGTTTCACAATCTTTGTATAATTAGTGACACCTGTCCTAGCTTTATACAATGTAAAAACATTATAGTGAGGCTCGGGAGGGCTTCCTCTTCCACAGAACTATAATAAATATGAAGCAAGGAATAAATCTTAAATCAAACTAATAATTTGTTTCTAGATCCACTAGACCAATGTTTGTCATTTGATATATAATTTACAATATTAACTCTAATAATATATGGGCTTGCATTAACTCATATAGAAATATATATATTTCTCTTTGCTAATATACTTATTTTCTTATTTTAGGTTTAGTATTGCGATTTCATAAAAATTTTTATGGATTAAAAATAAAAAAAAATTTTTCCTTAATTTAGTTATTTAAAATAAATAATAATTTTTACATGTGGATATTTAGATTAATTATAGATTATATATTTTCTAACTTCTTTTATAAAAATTAAATTACCATATACGACTTATTATTTTAGTAATTACTAAACAAAACTAAATTTTCAATACAATTACCATATTTATCATTTTAGTAACTTATTTTATAAAAATCCAATAATAATAAAAAGAAAAAGATAAAAAGGAATTATATGTATAGAATTCTACCTATTTTTGAATCCAAACCAAACATCTATCCCTTCGGAAGTCAAATTGGAGATATCTAGTGTATGTGGTGAATTCAAGAATCTTTGGTGAATTATAAGATTCAAGGAAATAAAGGGTGCACCATGAAGGAGAATGATAACAATTCACTCCACTCTAAGAATTATTTTTATTAGAATCATTTAATTATTTAAGAAACCTTTTTAAAGTTTGGTTCCTACACGAACAACTTCTCATAACTCATGAGCCTTAGATTGTTGTTTTCTATTGAAAAAAATATACACATATTGCAGGTTTTCTATGATTTATTGAGCCTTAGATTGTTGTTTTCTATTGAAAAAAATATACACATATTGCAGGTTTTCTATGATTTATTGATGGTTATAAATTGGTTCAACAACACCGTTAGATTTCACATGCAGACACTATTCCGAATACTTGAAAAAATTTATTTTTTAAAGAAATCATTTGATATGGTTTCCCGTTGTCACTTTCACAAAGAGGTAAATTCATCCACTAATGCCTTCTCTAAAGAAGGCACTGCTCATGATAGGGTAGTCTGGCCGATTTCTATGTTTACAGAGGATCGAGAGCATGCTTCTTATGAGAGACCCTCCATGTAGAGCATGATTATAGGAACTTGAACTTTTTATGTTGGTTTTTACATATGATTTATATATTTTAACAGATTATGCTTATATTTTTTGTGGATTGGTTCTTCAGAGATCAACTAATTGATCCTCTTACGACAAATTTTGGCGTATAAAACTAACATATGATGGTTTTTTTTAGGACAGTTACAGTCCAAGTTTTTTTGCCTGACACATTGTCAGAAATTTTCGGCGGATGGATTTCAAGAGTGTAAAAATGCACTTATTTTTCATCCTATCTCATGAAAATTACTATTTTTCTTCCCAAAAAAGAACATTTCGTCCAAATATTTTTCCGCTATGGGGATGCAAAGGATGATTTTAATAATAAAGAGTTTTTCTTCTCTCGTATGCTATATATATGGGAGATACAACCATAAGTGGAAAACAAGCCATATATTTGCATAGGACAATGATTGAAATCAATCATCCATAATGATATATCAAATACTCCTAATAAGAAAATATCACAGGTGAAGCGAAGGAACTGCACGCGAACACCCAAAGTTCCATTTATGATGGATATTTTTTCTCTAAAATAAAATATAGTTTAGGAAAAGAAGATTCCATGATTGTTGAAGATTGTTACTATTTGCTTTTGTGAACACAATGCAATATATTGCATGACAAAGTGTCTACATTATAATACTTATATTTTTATGGCATGAAATCATTATAAGGGAGTGGCCATTCATCATCTACACTTAATATATATTATATAAATGTCAAGAAATAATATAAAAGAATGAAATGTCTTGATGTAATGAATGAAATTAAAGAATAATTGTTTTATTTAGTTTTTTTTCCATGCAATGCATTAAAAAGAGTTCATGTATTTGTGAAATAAGTGTTGTGCGAGATGGAGATATGTGGAAGAAGTGTGTGGAGGCAGGAATGTGCACGAAGGTTAAGAAGTGGGGATGTGTGCAAAAGGAGGAACATGTCGAAGGAGAAGTGTTGTATGGAAGTTGTATGCCTTCAACTTCTCGAGTGACCAATAAATGTTCAACACTGGGTAGATATTTTAAATCATAACATGGAGAAGCATATAGTTCTCGAGTATTTTTCAGTTTCTCCAACCCTTGTATTCTCTTCGCAACACAATGAGGTACCATTAGCTTCTTCAAAATCTCAAATATTTAACACTTGGTAGCTCCTAGATATTGTCTATCTACTCAATAGTGCTACTACTCGAAGCTTTGTAAGATTCGCTTATCCCCATATGCTTTCTAGATTTGGAAAATCAATAACAAATAACACTTCAAGTTTTGAAAGATTACCAAGACCACCTGCTGTTGACCACAAACATTAACAGAAATATAATTCCATTTCTATGAGTGTATTAGGGAGTGTTCAAAATTTTGCTAGAGTATTACAATGTTTGACCATGAGATATTCAAGGTTGGTATATACACCTTGCCCAAATGATACTTACAGGGACTACACATTGGAGTTACGGAAACATCCATTAGTCAATCAAAGAGTCACCTTGCCGTTTAAATGGTAGATCCCTTATTGGACAACCAACTCTTAGCTCAATCAACTTAGTTAACAATTCAACGTATTTTGGAAAACATTTCATTCTGTCGCCCCCATGAAGGATCAATTTCTTTAAGTTCGTTAGATCACGTAGTGAATCCAGCAATAGTTTCTACAAAGTGGATCCTAAAGACAAAACTTCCAACTTAGTTAGATTTCCAATTGTAATTGGAACGTCTTTGAAGTATGCATTAAAACAATATAATTTTTCAAGGGACAAATGAAATGCTCTCTAGGTGGGCACTTCATTAATTTTTTCTAAATATCAAATATGTATATATTCAATCATTCCTATACTTGCTAGTGTTTCACTCAACATGATCAAATTCAAGAAAGAGTACAAGGTAATATATTTATTACTCATTAAATTCCCAAATGAATTTTGAAGGCTCTCTGATTTGGAGTATTTATGTAAATCAAAATGTCTGAGGTTTGTTAAATTTCCAAAGAACTTAGATAGTGACTTCGATTTAGATTAGTGTAGTAGTTCTAATGATTTCAATGATCTTAAATTAAAAAGAAATCTTTAGGAAACATTTTGAAATGAATTTTCCTCCTTTTTTAGTTGACGTAAATGTGTTTCAGGTGCTTTAGCTTCCCTCTGGATTCTGGAAACTTTCAAAGGATACCATCTCTAATCTTTAGACGTTGTAGGTACAAAGGCACCTACAAAATGTTCATATGTTTTAACAATAAGAAATATACTTAGATGATTGTTATATTGGAAATCCTTTGAAAATTGTCTAAGACCTTGTGATACAACAATGAAAATTTTGACTCAATAATACCTTCTTTTCGCTTTCCCATAGTGTTTCAAATCCATTCCCGTGTACTTCTAAAACCCTTAAATTATTCCTCACTATCCAAGGACGTATGGAAGAGTAGGGACATTTCTCCTAGTGCATCCATATGAGATTTGGAGCCTCTATCCTCCTCAATGTGTTCCAAGAGACAATCTTCAATATCAATCATTTGAAACTTCCTCATTTTGTAAAACAACATAGATGCATATTTGTCATCGCTATCTTTATATTAATTAGGCAAATTCAATTCATAATTATCCGTATACTCACTTGGATGCATCCTAATTCCCTGCACTTCATCCCTTACCTATTCATTATTGAAAAATAATGAATAATTTAAAAACCGTACATACGTTTTTATTGAATACTCTATATAAAACTAAATAATTGACTATTTACAAATGTTCCCTATAACAAATCATCAATTTTCTCTTTGATAATTCGAATATAATGTTGCAATCCTTAATTCTAGGGAATATCGTTTCCTATATATCTTAGGTGATCATGCGTTTTTATCTTATTTTTGTTGTCCACCTAGATAGGGCACCTCCTTTGTATATTTGAAAACCCCATCAAGCCATTATAGTTTGATCCGTCGCACATTCTAATTGCCTTATCTTCGTTTTCTCATACATAAAAGCTAACTATGTATAGGAATATATGTCTATCCTCTCTATCAATAGTTCTATAACTAATTTAAAGTTTTTCTTTTATGTTACTAGGAAGCATATTTCTAAGCCTATAAAAGTGGTCATCTGAACAAGTTATGTCATTTTCCTTATATAAAAGTTCCCCAAACACTTCCAAAGATAAAGGAAGTCTACCATGTGCTATTAAATATTTATCGACTAGAGCTTTGAATTCTAGGGATGGATAGGGCTCATTGAAAGAATGAGAGAAAAAGAGTTATGGGGAATATTGTGGATTAAGGCCATTAACACCATAAATTGATGAATTTTCTACTCATGACATTGTGACATCATCTACAACTCTACATGTAGTTAGCATGAGGCTACTAAGGAAAGAAAATTATCAATATTTTGCAAAAGCGCATCCACTTAATTTCTATTATCAACGTGATCTAAAAATATTAACTTAGTGTCAAAGCCTAAGAGATTTTATTGTAGCATCTATTTACCTTCGTCAATGTTCTCTATAAGCAGTTCGAATTAAGTGCAACCCTTTAGAGTTTTCTCTCCAAAGAAGGTAAAGAGATTTTATGTTCTCTAACATCATGTAAAAAAATAGGATTTATCGTAATGCGAACTCTTCCTATTGAAGACTTTTATTTCAATTGTTGTTTATCATGTGCCACATATTCCCACGATCCCCATGACCTAGAGTATTTTTCTCTACTGATTTTCCAATACTATTTTACAAATCTCTCTACCTCTTCATTAAAACTAATGTCATATCTATTCAAGTGGCTTAGGGAGGTTGAACAATATTTTCCATGAGCTCACCCCGTCACTGATTATTCACAACACTATAGTGAAACAAATTTAGAAATAGATATTGAAATACCATGTAGCTATGCATAAGAAAATGCATATCACTAGGGATCTCACCCATTACACATGTCTTGGAGATCTAGCCCACTTATATTTGCAATAGTGGAAATGGTGTCTCTCAACTTTTGAATAATTATGGAATAATATTTTTTCTTTTCTTCCATATTTTCAAAGTTTTTTTTTCTTCTCTTTTAACTTGCGCAAGCTATTAGAATACACTCTATGTTCACTCTGCTTCGACAGGAGGTCAGTGGGGATGACACGGTAAAACATAGGAATAACTGGAGCCCTAGACTCCAACATGTAGATGAGTTCATTGAGACGCTAGTCATACTCAACATACCAAGGGGAAATATGGTCTCATGGATGTAGGCAGTTCTAATAGCCTCATTTATTTGAGATGGAAAATCATCTCCAACACGTAATTCTAGCTTCTCTAAAAGGAGTCTAAGTCTCTCAGGGACAAGAGGTGACGGTAAAGATTACTTGTGAGGGTTTTCTTGACATTAGGACTACAATAAAATATGCATTCAACAGGAAAATCTTCTTCTAGACTGATCTAATGACAAAGTACACACGACCTCTATTCAAATTCCAAGCTATCTCTAGGTTTATAAAGAAATTTTTTCATTTGGTTCGATTCTAAGATATCTCTATATTTTATAAAGAAAATTTTTCCTCTCACCTCAAAACATGGGTGATGATGTGCCCAACATGCATTAAATAGTGAGAGTACAAAGAAACAACAGAAAGACTTTAGAATTAATGAACTGCAACTATATGAAAAAGTGACTTTCTATTAGTACAACAAAGCCATACTTTTGTATAATAAACTTATATTATTATATCCTTGTATTTATTTATTGATAGGATGTGATATCTTTGCAATTAGTTTTCCCAGATTTGAATGGCTACTTTGAAATTTTAACTTTTTTTCTAATGAAAAAAATATAATAAAAAAAACTATATTATCAAATCAAACCATAACTAAATCATTTTTTTCATATCTTTTGACTAATCAAAATTTGAACTTTCATTTTTGAAAAACAAAATTGTTTATTTTATTTACAATATTCTCATATTTATTTGTTTTTAGAAAACATTAGAACAATCTATTGAAAATGCAATAAATTTCTGAAAGGCAACTAAAGTATTGAAAAGGTTCGACTAAAAAATGATTTTTATACTCCCTCCTATGGCAATGACTAATAAGAATTACATGCAAAAATTAACTTAAGAAGAAATGTTAGAGTTACTTTAGAGTAATTCACTTTTTATATGTAATTGAAACGCATTTTATAATAAAGTCAGGAAATAACTTAACTTTGCATGAATTTTTCCAAAAAAATAACTTAAAAAAAGAGACTTGAATTCAAGTGCCTCTTACTAAATAAAGTAAATTTCTACAAAGTGAGTTATTGTAAAACATATAACAATCGTAGTAATGCAGGACAATATTGTCGTTTTTGTTGTGGGAGCTTCACCACTACATGTTTTCCAAAAAAATATCAACCAAATATAATAAAAAGTTGAAAAGAAAATCAAAAACTCTAATCTCCATCAACTTATGTAGAAAATGTAAGTTTTCTATCTATTTATAATTTGCAAGATTCCAAAAAGTGCATGGAAAAGAACATACACATAAAATAAAATACTTTCCACTATGTTTCGAGTTTCCCGAGACCACATACAATATAGGGAATATAACATAAATAGACTAACAAGAGTGCATTTGGATTCTATACCTGTAGATCTAATGAAAACAATTGTATCTCGAGAAAATGGACACATTTTTAGATGAAACAAAAGGAATTCTTAACTAAAACGGTAACTTTGGATGCAATGGAATGGTCCATTTAGGTCATATCTATAAAAAAAATAATAAATCTTTGAAATGAAACAACACAAGCTCAATATCTTCATCAATAATGGGAGCACCTCTTGAAATGGGTGTTAATTTCATCTTTGAAGAAATAGAATATACCAAACAAGAAGAACACCTTCATTAACCAATGATATAACTATATAACAAATCTTGAAACTAGTGTTTTTGTGTGGTTAAATCCCTCTAAGATGGAAACAATCCACATCCCTAGCCAACATAGCCACTTTATCAATGAAAAAGAAGATTTGTACAAGAGATTTTCTCAAAATTGATAATCAACAATGACCCTCTCTGCTTTCTCTATAAAGATGATGGACCAATCAAGTGTTAATTCATGGATCAATAGTTGTTAGTATGAAGGAGAATATGATTCATTGGATCATTCTATTTCTAGAACATATCATCACCATCAGATTGCAATGCAATGAATCTATACAAAAAAACACACTTTTACCTAATAGTCACATTAGACTAATCTGAACTTAAATAACTCCTAAATTGCTAAATAGTATAACATTACTAATTCCAATTATTGCATGAAAATATATTGTAGCATTCATATCTTCTACCTTCAAATCTTATGGCAATTCCAATTCTTGATATTCTTTCTCTTCATAGTCTATGAAGAATAACTTCTTCTCAGTCACTTTATTCCCTTTACAAGATAATACTATTAATACTTATTCGAATTTTTCTTTTTCCATCCATTTTTGAGGTTTTACCTTGTTGGTTGAATGATATTAAGAGAGGTAGCATCATGTTCTCAATAGTTGTTAATAACCAATCTTCTAGTATCAAAATTTTTACTTCCACTTTTCTTTATAGTTTGAAAGAATACTTTATTAATTTTGATTCAAAGAAACATTTCATTTTAAAATATTTCCTTTAAATTTCTCATAAAGATGTCTTATAAATCATCCTCTAAAATATTCTTTACCTTGAGACTCAAATTTTGGAATTGTTGAATGCATTCTATAACTCGACTTCTTTTCCATACATTTACCAATTGACAAAAAAATGTATCACTCTTAATACCCCCTTGATGTGTTATCATTTCTCTATAAAAATAAACCAAGATGCAATAGAATCTTTTTTCATTTTACAAATTCATAGATACCATACGAATTGATCTTATTTGAAATACAAGGATGCAATAACTACCATTTGTGAGGATGAAACTTGGTGTAGATCAAAGAAGTACTTGGTGTAGAAAGAAGTACTTTGATGATGCCAATCAGAACCTTCAATGCTACAGATATTGAGTGATCAATGAACATGATTCTATGATTCAATATTTTTCTCGTCAATTGTGATAAAATACTCCACATATGTCATTGAGTTTGAACACCGCTCTTCTCCTTATGTTCATGATTCCCTAGATCTCCATATCCATTTTAGGGAGATTATGTAATAGAATAGTTCATAATTTCTATATTTATTTCTTATTTCAAATCATGGAATTTTTTATTTCTTCCAGATTTCCATTTTAATGTTTTCTTAAGAATGTAATAAATTAACTTGTTTCAATATACTAATATTCATTTCATCAACCTTATTTTTTAATTAAGAGAAAATGTGCTCCAATTCTTCACTTTCTTCAAACTTCATATTTGATATTTTATGTGGAGCACCAGTAATATTTCTTGTAAACACCTTCCCCATGTGAGAAATTAATCACAATTTTCAATGACCAATAATAAAAAAAATTGTTATCTGTGAATTGTGTACTTTTCAAACCCTAAATTGAAGATTGTTTGGATGGCTAACAAATTTCCTCATATACGGTCTGAGTAGTAAACCACTTTCTGAATTATCATTTTAGAAAATAACCATATACTTACACATATTTTTTAACTTAAAAAATAATTAGCATTTAAAAAAAATAATTATTCTAGTTTGTATATGATTTAATTTGAAGCATTATTATTTTCATTCTTACATTGCATTATTATTTAAGAAACAACCTCGTTGGACTAGGGCATTTGGATATACAGGTCAACTTCCATAGTGATGAGAACACTCTTCATATGGTAGATTAATTATCGCTATGTGTTCAAAATCAATGATGGTGACTATTCACCAATCTCGTAGATTAAGTGTTGCTATTAAGTGTTGCTATGCATTCAATGTCAATGATTGACATATTGATCATCGATGAGGAAATACATAGATGGCAAGGGCTAACCAGCCTGCTATAGGGCATTAAATGCCCTGGTACATGCATGCCTTATAACAATATAACGCACAGCCTTGATGGCTACATAAATTAAAAATAAAAGATTTGTGTTATATTGTTATAGGGCATACATGTACCAAGGCATTTAATGCCCTATGACACGCTGGTTAGCCCTTGCTATACATAGATGGCTACCTGACACTGATTTATTAATCAGCATGATCTCTATATCTCTCAATAAGGATTGCCATGATACTTACGTATTTAGACTAACAATGTTTCTTACAAATCTGCAGCGAAAAAACAAGAAGAAAAGTCTCCATGTGTACGGTATTTATGTATTTATGGTTGGATTCATGATGGGACATGAATTTATTTTATGTATTATTGAAAGACTATCTGTCATTGTTTAAACAATTTCATAATCCCCATTTTATGTTCGTTGAAATTTATATTGCAAAATCTATCTTTTTCTATTTTTCAATGAGTTAATAAAATATATTTTACGGTGAAAAGATAATCCCATGTGACATGTTTGCCATTTTAGTTGAATTTTTTTTTTGGCATTTTTTTGATAAAAATATGAATGATTAAGTTATCTTTCGATTGTGTAATTAGTGCACTCTTGATCTTTTGACTTTTCCTATGGCATCATTGCATATGTTTTAGCTTTAACCTGCACTTTCGTATTCTTTATATAATTATTGAAGATTATTTTTTTGGTTAGTTAGGGTTAAGTTATTGTTATTATTTTAAATAATTATTGATAATTTTTATTAAATTAAAATTTAAAGAATTATATATTCGTATGAGTTTAATTTAATTTATTTAGATTTTTTTTTAGTTGATAGTTCAGATGATTATGCATTTAATATTTTGTTTTAGAACTATTATTTAATAATATTTAACCATTAAAATATTTAGGGATCACATTGAATTTTCACACCAACTTAAAACATATTTAAATTTTTTCCTCATAAAATTTGTGACTTTCATATCACAGAGTGCCTTAAGAGTACACTCTTTCACCATCTATTCTATACCACCAAATAGAATTTTCTAAACAAAATTAAAATTAAATTAAAATGCAATTGAAATTTAGTCAAGCAATATTTAACTTGTATTCTTTCTATTCCTAAATCAATTTTATGTAAATGAATGAAATATTGTTCAATCTTAATTTAAAAATATTAATTTTCTATTATGATTATTAAATAGTCCCTAGTGATTCCACACTACAATATTACACAATAAAAAGTATAACTTCACCTAAAATTAAAATAAAGATACATCAATATATGATTTCTCATTATAAGTTATGTTAGTTTTCTCGTAACATTAGAGCATTCTCTTTAGTTTTTAGTTCGTACTATTTAAGAAATTATTTAAACTACCAAATTATCAAATCAAATATTCTTCCAAGAGTATGGTATGTGTTTTTATTTAAATTTTTATGGAATTGAAGAACTGGGTGATACATTTATTTTTCGAACAAAATATATTATTTATAAAACATTATAAAAATTATTGTAAATAAGTGCTTTGTCTATTACATGGAAACCGCATCAACACTTAAAAAATAATATTTTCTCATCATATTGGTAATAATGTATTTATTAAAGTTTTATATAAAATAAAGTTATCTATATATCTCAAATAAACTGGTAGAAGTAGCAAATTCACTTAGCTTTTGATGAAGAACTAGAAAAGAAAAAAACATGTGCATGCTAGTGATAATTCTAAAAGGATGTTGACCTACTCTTCAATGTTTTTTCATGTAGTGAATGTTACATTTTGCAAACTTTGTGCCATTCATCTTTTTATATAGGACTAAAATTTGTTGGTCAACAACAATGATTTGAAGTTGCATCTTATCGAATTGGAGGAATATTTTGTGATAGGCCTCATTTCTTTCCACTATAACATTGCTAACTAGTTTTTTTATCTTATAGCATAGATATATTGCTTTATAGTATTTAGTGTCCCTATCCCTAGTGTTACTAGTTTTAGGAACATGGTTCCTCATTTCCCCATTGGTGTCAACATCATGAATGAAAATGGGTTCTAATTTCAACTCTTTCTTCACTATCTCAACTTCTTTTTGAATGTTTAGTGGAGTTTGAAACCAAAATGTCTTTATCCCCTTTATTGGCATGAGAGAGGCCTTTCTTTACTCATGCTTGTTCATCCCTTCATCCATGGCACCTTGTGTAATAGTTCCTTTCCCTCAAAATTAATATCTCAAAGGAGTAAATCTTGTAATAAGATCTTGGAAGACAATAAAAAAGTGTCAACCACAACTAATGGATCACTACCATGCTTCTTACTTATTAGAAAGTATGAATAATGGTATTAGAGTTCCATTTGTATAGAGACTCATACATACCTAACACTAATAGAATGGAAAATAGTGAGAAAAGAAAAAGGAAATCCAAAAACAAAAAAACAAAAATTATCTTAATGAATTGTAAAGGCAAGAAGTACTTGGAAGTGTTGGTTAAAATCAATCAGCCTCTCATCTGTAATTTCATCCAAGCAATCATCCCGGGTGGTAAAAGGCCATTACTTTTCTTCCCATTAAACATCATATTGAAAATTACCTCTCATCTTTTACACCCTTTGATCATTGTGTCTCTCATGCAATGGATGTATTATGGATTGAGAGTTGCTACCTTGATTTAAATAAAAGCTACTACAACATGGATACATGATAGCGCCTTTGTTTTAAGTTTTTTCTCATTCTTAACACTTGATATAACATTCCTTCAAAAAGCCAATTTTCATTAATATTAAAATCATATTTTGATTTATATTTACTAGTTTTATTTAAATTAATTATAAAAAAATAACTAACTCAATTTTTTTTTGTAACTCAAGTCATTCATTTAATTTCCCAGATGCAGGGGATTAACCGTGTTGGTACAGTGCAGCAAATCTAGGCTAGAAAGTGGCGCGGACACATGGCCACCCACGCTTCCTGCTAGAAGCCCACCGCCATAATTAATGGTGTTTTAATGCTATATGAAGGCTGTAAAAATTTAATGTTGTGTGAAGGCTGAGGAAACCTCACTCTGAACCATAAGATGGTGATACCGGACCACCTTCCCCGTGTTATGCCTCCTTTGGACTATAACTGCCTCCCCGTTGCTGCAGAGCCGAGCTCGTGCACGACTACGGGGAGAAGGTGTTAGATCCTCTGTAGTATTGAAATGGTTGAAGGTGCCCACTTCTCACATAATCTGTTTTGTTGCTTCATAATTGATTCTTCGGCCCTAAAATCTGCTTCTAATCAACGAATTCCCCATTCTCCTGCTTCCACTAGCCATTCTATCACTCATCCTACTCCTCCGAGTACTTGCCGAACCAATTACAACCAAGCAAGTATGCCTCATTTGCGGCATAGGATGCGATGTAGACAGGGCAGCAGTAGAGGCAGAGCAACTCGCCCTCCCTCGCTATCCCTCTCTGCCTCTACTCCTTTAGGTTCCTCCTCTTACTCGACTACTGCACACTACATGGATCGATATCCTGCCACCTGTTAGCCTCCTGCTCATAGCAGGTATTCATCTTTCATGATTGACATGTTTACATGCCAAATATGTCATGCTCTGCAGGCTGCAACGTTCCATATTTGTTGTAGAGGCCAAAGAAGTGTCCAAGAGAGTGTGCTAGTCTAAGTGCCTCTGCTGCATTCCAATTTTGATAAGTTATTCCACTTTTGAAGAAATTTCCAATTAAAGGGAGATCCAAACAGCTTAATCTTGGTCTCCCTAGGTTTCAATTTCCTGTTGTAGAATATAGAGAATCATTATCTATCCAAACAGATTAAACGCAGATTCTTATATAGGGAGAGAAGCAAGGGTGCTCAACAGCTTAATCTGAGCCCCTGGATGGAATAAGGATAGATGTAGGTAGGAGGACAGTAAATAAAAGAAAAAAGTTGAAAAGTTGGGTTTGCTAGTTCAAGTGCACCCAAACTAAAAGAAGAAAAAATGCCAGGTAAAGTAGGCTGGGTAAGTAGTTTCGTGGTTGCAGAAATCAAGCTATGTGATCCATTTCATATTTTCAAGTGTTATATTCATTCAGATCATAATTTTGTGGCACTTTATCATGTTGATCAGATCAGGCAAGGCATCTCTAACTCCCCCTTCTTCTTATGTCCCAAATCACTCACTAACATCCCCTTGAGGACTTTGGGATCTGCCCAACCAGTCCAGTTTTCACTCCATCCTGATTAAAAACCAAGTTGACATCTGAGTTGGCTTAGTGAAAAGAAGCCACATTTCTTGTGTAAAATTTATCTTTACATTATCCATTTATTTCCTTATGCTTAAGTTTCCATTCTAAGCTTAGCATGCATCCCCTCCTTTGCATTCCAAAACCTCATACCAAGATCTAACCCTATTATCTAGCTCCCTAAATCATTTCCCCTCCCCCTATTCTACAAAAAACTATATAAAAACCCCAAAAATATTAAATATCCCACCCCATGGCAACTATAGCCAAATAAATAAAAGTTCGGGAAATACTAGGTCTATTTGGGGCCTTAGTATTAGCCCTTCCACGTTCATTTCCCTTGGGATTTGTTTAACCTCTGGTTAAATGAATAACCGTGCTAAACCCCTCCCCCGCACACCAAACCATACCACACCCTCCGTGCACATTGCATTTGGAGTTTATTAATGTCCGATTAATAAATAACCATAGTCCCGCACCAAAACACATTAACCTCTAAACCTAAAGTCCAAAACCCACCCGCAGCCGTGAAAAATTCATGTTTAACGGGCACGCTGTTCTGCTAAACCTCGTTCATCTTGCCTCCCGTCCACCGTCGGATCACTCCCCACAGATCCGACGACCTTCGTCGATATCGGGCGCCCCTTCATAGCGGCAAGATAATACCTGATGGTTGACGGTTTCACCGTCGTACACCGGGACAGCTGTCGGCCGCCTATTGCATCGGGCCGTCCCTGACACATACCACTCCCGTACCAAAAGCGGTCCGACGCAAACCGCTTACCGCCCTCCCTTGTTGCTTACGTCATCGCATGATGATGCCACCACCTCACCTGCCACTGTACTGCACCCTGCTGCGTCAACCTGCCACGTCACCTTGCCACGTCACCCTGTTGACGTTATCATCCGTACTGGGTCCCACTGCTGATGTCACCTGCCGTACTGCTGATGTCACCCACTGTACCGTTGACATCACCCGTCGTACCGCTGACATCACCCGCCGTACCGCTGACGTCACCCGCTGTACCGCTGACGTCACCCGTCGTACCGCTGACATCACCCACCGAAAAGAAAGCACATAAGTGCGAAATCGATGCTTCGGAGGCCCAAAATCAAATTCTGAGGCAGTTTTTGATGCGCGATTAGCGCTTAGCCAAAATGGGGAATCTTAATTTTCAGCAGTTGTTTTTGCCTCGAAAGGGTAGAAAAGGGGCGATTTAACAGTTTTTAGCATATCAGAGAAAAGAAGAAGCCCAGATTCAATTAAAGAGTATTAGTGAAGCGACAAAGAGTATCAGATCAACCATAAGAAAGCGGTGAAGCCATTTAAGGCTCTTCGACCACAGTTAATGCACAGTAAAGCCACTCAAGAGTAGTGGAATAGAGACCAATGCGCAATTATGATAAATGGCCAATGCATAACAACAAAAGACAGATAGCCTCATTTTTGAAACAGCTGCCCCCAGCGCAGCATTAGATAGATATTTTTCATTACTTATAAGACAAGTTAGGTTAACTGCATTTATTTCTTAAAGATCTTCTAGCATATCTTTTTTGTAGATATTTTTCCTATAAATACAGCCCTGAACAATGTAATAAGGGTTGGTGGGTTGTTTGGTTGATCTCTCATTTTGAGAGCTTCAGTGTAAATATTAAGAACTTCTGTAATCAAAGATTGTTGGAATGCTTGCATCTGAACTGGCTGGTTGTGCTTTTAATGGCTGAAGAAATTGGTATGGAATTCTCGTGCTTGCTCACGGTTCAATAAATTTTTCCTCCCCTCGTTTATCAGTTTATACATAGCTGTACCAAATATATATCATAATCTAAGTTGCAGGAAGAAAGAATAGACCAGAATTGGTTTTCATGCCCTCTGAGCTCAATTCGTGTAGCTTTTCCTTGTTTTCCTCTGAAATTAGTGATGAATATGCATTATTAATTGCGCATGTTTAAGCTATTCCCTTCATTATATGAATGCTGTCTAGGAACTCTTCATTGTCCCATACAGCTTTCATCCACTTTCCCTCTTTGGCTGGATGAGAGATCCTTAATTGCCTCTCATTCCCTGACCTCCATTTCATCCTTGTTCCAGCATAAATCATTGTTCCATGTGTAGCTATCCTGCTCCATATTCCCTTCTTCTACCAAAGAAAACACACCCTTCAGTTCACAGTCATGACTCCATGCCCAATGGTTTGAACTTCTTACACTTTGTATGTCAACTCTGTTTGATTAAGATCAACCATCCCACTGAACCAAATCAAAACCCATGTGCATCATATCTAGCCTAAAATCATCCCTTAAACAAAGTTAAATCCTAAAGAGAGAGCCCTCTCTGACTGTTGGTAGGCTAGGACCTGCAGTCCAAAGATTGGTTTGTCTTTACCTTGGCCATATTCCCTTAGGAGTCAAAGGGAACAACCTGAGTGATAACATAATGGTGACTCCACTGGGGATAATCATCTGTTCATTACTATAAATCCCTATTTTTGATTAGTTTGCCTTTCGAGTAATTCCTAATCTTGTTTTGAAAAATCACAAAAAATCAAAAAATCTCAAAAAATCTAAAAATATTTTGTTTCTTATTGCATATTAAGTCCTGATCTGTGTGGTGGACAGATATCAGGCCCTTCAAAGTTGATTTACTTATCCACTTGGCGACCCCACATAATCCTCATAATAAAGACTCCACTGGAGAAATGAACCCAAGAGAAATATATGAGCAAATCAGGCTTTTGACCTGGCTTACTATCCAACAGGTCATGTTCTTTCTCTTCCATAAAATTTTGTTGTGTATATTGTATTTTAAAAACGATTTTAAATTAGGTTTTCATGACTTTCCTTTTGAAAATATTGTTGAAAGGCCTCCTTGCACATTACAAAAGTAGCCTTTAAAAGCTGTTGAGAATCATCATACAGCCAAGGAGGAAACAAATGTCAAAGCCAATCATTCTATCCTTGTTCATGTTGAGCCCATTCAGCCAATCCCTGCACATACTCCCGTGCCTTGTAAAGTTCCTGACAGATATAAGCCTCTTGTTTTGCCTCCCGTGCTTAATCCTCTGCCGAAAAATCATCCTGATTATCTCCCAAGATTTGATGGAGAGAATGGTATCACTTCCCAAAAGCATATCCAAGCCTTTGAAGACTATCTTAATATATTTGAAGTGGAGGATGAGGATGTTAGTATCAGGTTGTTTGCCCTTTCTTTGCAAAGCGAAGTTAGGACTTGGTTTAAAACATTGCCTGAGGCTAGCATTTCTAATCTTCAGCAGTTTTTCAAACTCTTCCTTGATAGATGGATGATCAAACTTAATTTCCTCTTGCTTATTGAAGAATATAATCAGTTAAAAAGAAGTCCAAGTGAATCTGTTCAGCAATTTCATGACCGATTCAATCAAGTTTATCATTCTCTGCCTTTGAATATTAGACCCCCCCTGATTTAGCTCTGGTGCATTATCCAAGAGATTTTGACCCAGAAATAGAATTCTTTTTAAGAGAAAGGAGCCCCTCCACTATGAAACAAATGCAGGACATGGCAGTGGACATAGAGGCAAATCTGAAAATCAGGGAGGAGAAGCGCAAAGCAGAGCAAGAAGAAAAACTTCATGGTCTATTACAAAGGTCAGAGGCAATGATCACAATGAAAGTGAAATGTTCAGAGCACCAGAACACATCTGTTTTGCAACAGGAAAGTAATGACATTCATGAACAAACCTACCACAAAACAGATGACATATTCGTACAGCCATACATGATGGAGCAATCTTTTGTATACTATATGAACATAACATCTTCTCTTCTTTCAACTGCTTGCCAAAGTACGATGAGTATGATGATGATGATGAGCCTAATGACAAAATCAGCCTTGCAGAGGAGTCAGAACCTAGTTTGGCAGAAAGCAAAATTTAGGGTCAGCAACCCAAAATCAATGAGCAACATGCCTATCTCAGCTATGAAGTAAAGGAGGAAAGCGCAAAAAGTTTTGATTTCAGTGAAGGAACTTTACCTTTGTGTGTTGATTCTTTTCAATTTATTAAGGAGAACTATCATGCAGTTAATAAGCAAATATCAGCAAGTGTTGATATTGATCATCTGGAGGAAGCCCAAAACATTGTTCAAAATACATTACCTCTAGTTTTGCAGCCCCATAGGGCCATCGAATATCAGATTGAGGAAAATTCGAAAGCAGTTGTTCGTAACCAAGTGATACAAGTGGATCCCCTGCCTCTTTTTGTTCAGCCATCTGAGTTTTTCAAAGAAGAAAAGGAGCAGCCTGCACAGATCAGTCAAGGGCTAGATGAGCCTGCTTGTAACAAATTGCAAATATCAGTTCAGGTTTTATATGATTCATGTGCCAACAGGGGGTATGATGAAATAAAGAGGTGCTCTTCTCCACTAACAGGCTGTGTGCCTCAGTATCAAAATGTTGATGAAACCCCTATTCCAAGGCATGATAGTCATCCCAAACTTTTGTACAATTCTTCAATTCAGTTCAGAAATGATGCATATATGCTGCAGAACCCTTTTGTACAGTTTCTTGTTTCAGCAAAGAAGGTCAGCAGTTTTCTGATCTTCTCAAAGATTAACAAAGCAATATCAGATTGCAAGATCTCAGTTTTTCTTGCCAGCAAGCACAAGCAGCAAAGCTTGCTGAAGTTTATAATGCTTAAGTGGCTGCACTAGTTATTTCATTTCACCTAACAACAAAGTAAGTTTTGGTTAGAGTAGGTAGGTAGGATTTCAGTCTTCTGTTTGGATAGCAAGCTTGCTGCAGTTGAAGCCCGAAGTGAAGGCCCTAAGCTCTTCAAGTCTGCAGTCATATTAATAAATAAAGCAGCCAGCAAAGGGAAGTTTTCAGAGTACAGCAACAATTAAAGACCAAGGCATTCTGAACTGCTGTTCTTGGCCTTTCACAAGGAAAGGCCATCCCCAAGTGGAGCCACTGTTAGCCTCCTGCTCATAGCAGATATTCATCTTTCATGATTGACATGTTTACATGCCAAATATGTCATGCTCTACAGGCTGCAACGTTCCATATTTGCTGTAGAGGCCAAAGAAGTGTCCATGAGAGTGTGCTAGTCTAAGTGCCTTTGCTGCATTCCAATTTTGATAAGTTATTCCATTTTTGAAGAAATTTCCAATTAAAGGGAGATCCAAACAGCTTAATCTTGGTCTCCCTAGGTTTCAATTTCCTGTTGTAGAATATAGAGAATCATTATCTGTCCAAACAGCTTAAACTTGGCAGATTCTTAG
>APFE031720281.1:89148-132019 GCA_000404065.3 Pinus taeda
CTATAATGATTGTTATTGTATCCCTTGCACAACACAATGTCATGTGGATAACTACCACATATTTCTCTGCCATAATTTTTGGATGGAGATGGAATATTTATGTCATGATGTTTAAATATCTTTAGAATTTTAATTGTTAAGCTTCTTAGGAAATGACCCAAAATTAAAATCCTTGAAAATAGCCCATACTCATGTAAATAACATATTTGCCTTCAATTATTACCCGCCATGATTTAAATAAGTATTTCCATAAAAAATGGATAGGAACAAGATGTAAATAAATACACTTGCCAATGGTTGTCACAACCCAAAATGTAAATGTGCAGACTTAATTATATAGTTTAGCTTAATATCAATAAGAAATTGGTAAAAATATATCAATAGTAAATTAAAATGGTTATCAATTCAAGCAACACACAACTGAGTAAAAGCAACTCCATTTGATTATATTTTTTCAAGGTAAATATTCAACCTATCTTTCAAAGATATATTTGGCAATAACAACTCATTCTATTTTTTGTTTGACCCAGTATTACCTTGTTTTTTACCAAAAGAGATTTTGGAGCATCTCCATAGTTTAATATTATGAATTGAATTTTATCATTTTTTATTGATATTTAAAATTTTAATATGATTGATTCAGGTCTTACTAGTTAATGGTTGTTATTGAATCCTTTTCACATTGCCATTTGAATAACTACCTCATTTTTTTTCCATAATTTTTTGATGTAGATGCAATATTTATGTCATGACTTTTAGATACTTTTAGATTTTCCATTGTGAAGCTTTATATGTACCCATGGAAACTAGAATTATTTAAAATTGTTCATGCTCGCATAAATAAAATATTTACCATCAATTACTACCCACCATAATTTAAAAAAATATTTGCATAAAAAATAGATAGGAACAAGTTGTAAATAAATATGCCTATGAGGAGTTGACACAGAAAAGAAGAAACAAAGCAAAATAGTAAAAAAATGCATGAGGCCCTCCTTCACAGAAAAATCAAGAAGAAAGATGGACCGAACATCCTTCGATGGGTCTATCATAGCCAAGGAAACTTCCTAATCAACGAATCTTATTATCTTCAAATCCAGAATCAACCCATTTAACTAGGACCCTTCTAGAACAAACTCTAGTCTATGAAACTATCACCTAAAATATCAACCTTCATCTAGATCCTCATTCGCCAATGCACCATCAAATGGGATAACCTACTCAAGAAAGGCTTCCAAGGACCCTACAAAATTCTACATGTTTAATTAACGCCATGAAATCATAGGCCACCTATTCCATTCATGTGAAATTGAAACAATCTACAGATAAAATTGGTCATAGGCTTCAAGCTCCCAACCACAGAAGTGGACAACATCAACCAATATATCAAGAATTGGGCTAAGAATCCCTTCCAAAGCAATATCTTCAACAAGCTATGAACTCTCACTCCCGATTTCTTAATCTAGGAAATTTTGAAACAAAGAACGAAAGGATTTTCAATGACAAAAACAACTCACTGGAGAGATTTTGGCAGCTTTACCACACTAACCTCGGGGAAACTTTGTCTCTCACTAGCTGGGAGGACAAATATTTCCAAGGAAATCCCAAAGAATAACAAATATTGACCTGGTGGTATTTCAAATTCAACAAAAGGAATGTAGCTTCCTCTTCCACTCGTACTCCAAATTTATCATCAAAAACATGGCAACCCCCTCCATAACATCATTACAAACTCAACTTTGATGACATGTCAAAGGGAAATACAGGGGGATTTAATATTGGTGGATTAATACAACATCACAATGGAGATATCATCAGTCTCTACAAGGGATATATTTGGCAGGGCAACATTAATCCAGCAGAGCTTGAAGCACTAATGAAAGGTCTTCACCTAGCCCAAGCCAATCGTATCTTTTCACTAATAATTGAAGGTGACTCCAAAATCATCATCCAATCCAGTCTCAAAATTCTCAATGGAACTCCTTCCTCCAAATGTTCCACCAACTAGATATTGGAGCATAGTATGGCTCAGATGGGATCCGTAATATCCCAACAGAATTGAATTCCATTTTCCCATACCAGATGTAAATCCAACTTCTTGGCCAACTTCTTAGCTAATAGGGAGTGGAAGATCAGACATTCCTCCAATATTAGTCTCCACCCTCCCTTCACTTACTTGATTGTACCTCCAAATGCGAAATTGTTTCCCTTCAAGACATAAATCCCCTAGATCTGGGTGGAAATTTATGGTTTTCCTGATTACATCTATCATCACCATGCACTTTCACCACAATTGGCACTCATGAATATTTAATACGCCGATCTTTAATATCCCTATACTTGACCCTCATGCCTCATTACTTAATGAGTGATGCAGATATTTCTGGTTATCTAAATCTTTCCTCGTTCTTTTGTCACAACAACTTTCTCATGTTTTGTATTTCCCCTTTCCAAACTCTTGTCTCCCTCATGGATAAATGTTATCGCTCCCTCAAATACTTTTGAATTACCGCTTCTTATTCTACCACCTCCTACTATGGTTCTTGAGTGTGGACATGTATGGTGCAGAGGAAGAGGATGTGGCCATGAACACCCTTGTTGTGCTACAAGTTTTGACAAAGACGTTCATCTCTTTGATATAAACATCCCTCCTAGTATTCAATGCAATGTGCCTCAGTGATGGGGATTGGGCCCTCACAAAATTATTGGTCAGACACTTATCGAAGCAACAACAAGTCAGAGAATTTTCAATGAGGAATATTGTTAATGCTAATGCCCAGATTAGATGAAAATAATACCAAGGAGAGGTGTTACTAGGTACTTATCTCTTTTAGTCTAGTAGACACATTAATGACTTTTGACTTTGTGACATTAATTTCATGGTTGGAAGAGACACTTAAAAGTAGCATACCATGTACTTTTTCTAATATTAAAGTCTCTTGTACTTTATAAAGTGACTTTGTGTGTAAAGTACATAGTTCACTTTTCTAATATTAAATTGAGTTGAGAAAATCATTTTATGAGAAAAATAGAAAAATGTATACAACTTGAAAAAGGTATTAGGAGGATTTTAAGCAATGGGGTCAATGTATGAGCGGGGTCATTTGGTAAAATTGATATCAGCCTGACCCAGGGTTACCCCTGCTTCACCCACAATTTGCATGGATTATGTACTTAGCTTGTCTATCCCAAGAATTTTAACTCTCTGTCGAGTTAAATCTTCAATACTTTAGGTTTAAGGCCCCCTTCTATACTTCTCATGTTGAATGATTTATTAACACCCAACCATAATCTAACCCTTATACAATATCCATGTATCAGGACTTTAATCACCCCTTAACCTTCATATATGACTTTATTAAATCCTTTCTTTTAAATCCTTCCTACCGGGACTTGTTAACCCTTATAAACCTTCATTAATGTTAATATTTGACTCATACAACCCCTCTAAGCCCTCATTAAACCTTGGCTACATATATATAAACTTCCCCCTCTTTATGCATTGGTTATATACGACTTAACACATAAACCCTTTATCCATTAATAATGGTGGACTTATATATGAAACCTCATATATCCTCATTTAACCCTTTATAAACCATTTACAAAGGAAATATACACAAAACATACCATTTCCGCCTTGGTACGACCTATGCACAGATATCGATGCTACACTTTATCACAATCGCAATCACTCCTTCGTGGGTTTTCGTTAACAAAGGCCTCTATCACATCCGATATGTGATAACACAATATCAGATTCCAAACATTAAATAACTGTGCCTATACCCTTCTCGAGTCCACCTTCATATCACATATCGCATTCTCCTCCACTCTCCGAAACCCTGATCGCCGATAACTCCGATCACCGATTGCACTTTATCGCCATCGGTGTATTGGCCCATCACACATCGCTATTGCAACATCCAATACCACCAGCCCTTTGACCTCTTCGATATCCAATTTATGATTAAATCATGATCGTTGATCTGGTTCCGATCCAACGGTCCATGATAAATCGGTAGTCGTTCGTTGCAACTTTCTAAGGCCTGATTCCAAACTATCCATAAGGATTTTGCTGATGTGATTTAAACTTGGTAATTGATCACAAAGATCCAACGGCTGTTGTGCACCGATAATTCATTTCTTCGCCCTTCCGCTTGACTCAGATGTTACGCCACTTCTTCAAGGTTTTTGTGGTTTTGGGTTTTCTTCAAAGTTTTCGATCCTTCCGCTATTCTGTTATGCACTCTCTCTTGAGCTTAACTCTGCATGTTCCTTTGATCATTGTCCTTTTAGACTTTACTTGATCCCTCGAACGGATTCAAAGATGCATTATGAACCTTTGTCTCGTTATTTTCCTCCATGCTCCGCCTCGACTCTACCTGTATATATAAACTATGCAAATATCTAATTACATCATTCAATATTCGAATCACACACTTACACTCAGGATCGAATTCTCTGTATATAAATATAAAACAAATGATTACAAATTGAGACTCTGTCTCTCTGGCTTGATCTTTTAATATCAATGGCCTCTATTCCAACTTTGCCCATAGACTTACAGTCACTCCAAATATCTAACCTATCTCTAATCTTTCTAACTCTTCTTCTCTACCTTTTGGCTTACATTTATACAAAGGGATTCTAAAACCAATTTTTGGTTTAGATCCATAAACTCCTCAACAAAATTCCTAAAACTCTTCCTCATTCGTAAAACTCCTCTCTAATCCATAAATTCATGAACTAACTCCTAATCTTGGTTTTACAATTAATTCTCAAACCTCTCATCACTCAACTATCCTAAATATCTCATGTTCTCCTACATTCGAGAACATTTACAATTATGCCTCACAATATTCAACTAAATCCTATTCTCATTAAAATCACTCAAAAGCCTAAATATTTACATTAATTCCCACTTAGGAAACCAAATTCCTTGAAAACACATGACCCCCTATTTCTACTAAAATACAATGTTTTTTCTTGGGTTGAATGCTCCTACATCAGAATCCCAAAGTAGAAAATTTTCATGATCTCCTGATCATGTGTGTTCATAAGTTGATAGAAAAAATCCAGAGTCCCAAACTTTAGTTTGTCACTGCCCAAATGATTTTCTCCTTTGCTACTGTTGTATGTTTGTTGTCTTTTGTTTCAGCTTCCTCCCCTTGTCAACCAGGTCCATACTCTGATTGATCATGCTTCTTGCTGCTATAAGTCTCCTCCATATGGATTGTTTCATCATCATCTGCCATAATTCTTCAATCTTTGTTTCCAGCACATCCTTGGTCTGGTTCATATTCTGCCACTTAATTCTATTTCTTTCTCTTTGCTTCAGGTTAATGTTGTTGTCCACTAACTCTTCAAACTGTTGTCAGCTACTTTCACTTTGTAGTTGTTGGTTTACTTTTTCTTCTACTTTTTCTCTTGCTCCAACTTTTTCTTTGACTTCTACGTTTACTGCCTCCCTTTCATCCTTACCCTCTTTCATGATTATTTCTGTTTGCACTAAATCATGACATTCCAACATTCTCTCCAAATTGAGCATCTTTGTTCCATGGATTAAATTCTTCCATAAAATCTTCTTCTTCCATTTTTATTTGGCTACTTATCTATGCCAAATTTCCTCCAACATATACAACTAAACCTGCACTCACAAAACAATTGTTAAAATAAAAAACTTAAGGCTTATTTGCCTTATCTTCCTTTGGAAACAATTCATTTTTCTACTTTTTCTTTGCCTCCTCTATCAGCACATCAATATGTTGATTTGAATTCTCAAAAGAATTCATGAGACTGTCATCTAGTCTTTCCTTCGCATCATTTGTTCTAATGATGTGTTTCTATCCCTGTCCACTGTAGTGAACTTCTTCATTCTCATTCAATTCTGATTTTACAACCTGAACACTTACTTTTTGGTCTTCTAGCCTTTTCTCCAAAAGACTTAACTCCTGCCACAAATTTACCATCTCACTTGGAATTTATCCCAAAGGTTCTGTACAATCCTCACTATCTTCTTCTTCGTCACAAGCATAACTTATTGACACCATTTCTTCATTCTCAATTAATAAAATTATGATCCTCTATCTCTTTGATAGTTTTAGATGCCTGTCCATCACTCTCCCTTTGATAATTTAAGAAAATAAATTCCTCATTATTCTCTTCAATAGAAAATTTCTTATCATAGAACATAATTGTCTCATCCCTACTGGAGATATTTCCTCCATTAAGCATGGAATTTATGAACTCCTTTTGATGTAATAACTCAACTTGATCTTCATTTGAAAGGCAGTCATCATCATACTTTACCTGGCAATTTTTAGGTTCATTCAAGACATTTCCATAAAATGGTTTGTTTTCTGCAATAACTGAGTTCATACATAACCTGTCAGTTGTAAAACCACGAGACCTCATGACTTCATTTGATGATTCAATCACCAATTGCTCCAGCTGTTCCAAGTCCTTTACATGACTTAGAAATATTTTGATGGTCTTCTCCTCAATCTCATCAACTCTTTTACTTGATTGCTTGATATCCTTCCCTACTTCCTCTTTTAAAACATAATTTAGATTTTTCCTATCTTCTTCCCTCTTTATGACAATATCAACAAATTTTCCATCTTTACATGTTTCACCTAAGAACATACACAAATTATTAGATTTAAAATCATCAGAGCTTTTTCCCTCACTTGAAGTTTTAGTCCTCAAGTCTTCATCTTCACCTAGAACTTCACCCTGCTCTGGTTCACAAATGGACACTTCCATTTCCAACTCAGCTTCTCTCAGTTTTCCCATTAGCCACCTTACTTGCCTCTGTTGTAGCCTTCTCCACAACTTATGCCACTTCACATAACTAACCTTGTCTCTAGCTTTCCTCTAGTATCATCATCAATACATTGATTTGTTCTTTCATCTCTATAATTTCCTTGTCAATTTCCTCTTGACTCATCCTCTTGCCATTTTCCTTGGCATCCTCTTTCTTCATATTTCTTTTGCTGTGGTCTTCCTCAGAACCTCTGCTATGACTATTAGTAGCCATATTCTTCTCCATCTTCATGAGTTCCTCACTCACTCACTATGAGCTACATTAAATCCTTTGCAATAGCAAGCCCTCCCTGTTGCCACTTACCTCACCAAGCTTTCCTTTGTACTTGGTCCTTTGGCAAGCAATTGCTTCTCTATCTCTGGAACCTCCTTTGAGCACTCTTCTCTGCTCCTTCTAGGCTTCAACTCATCTGCACCTTCTCAAGAACACAAATGTCCTCTTATATTTCAATCACCATGAAATACTTGGTTTTCACCACTTCTTCTTTTGCTTAGAAAGTCTTATCAGCTTCCTTCATTACTTGGCAATTCTACCCACATCCTCTACAGAATTACCATTGTGATCTGCAACAATAACTCTGTAGTAACAAGTCCCCTCATTACTACATATGGCTCACTAAGATTTCTTTCCTTTGAACTCAGACTTTCGACATCTCTCTGGTTCTTTACTCAAACCTCTTGATTCTTTTGCTGGAATTGTTATCTCTAAGATGACTCTACCCACAATCGCAACTGTGGAGCTGCCTCAACAACTTCTACCCAACCACAGTTGGAAGTTGTTCTCAGTTTCTCTTGAGCACTCCTTTCTCTAGGCTTGTTGCAACCATCTCACCTCCTTATGTTGTCACCTGTGTATCAACATAACAACCACATATTCTCCAATATTCAAATCAGAACAAAACATATAACCTCACCTTCAAGATCTCTGCCTGATCTTGTTCTACCATTTCCTATTCTTTAAAAGGATTGTCCATTGTTCCTTACATCTGCATGTTCTCCTACACATCACCTCTGTGCGTTTATTGTTTGTTAGATTTAAATCTCATCCCCTTTGCCTGCATAAACATCTTTACACATAGCTCTGTTATAAATTCTTTTACATAGAATTTCTTTGTTCTGTTCAACACTAATTGTTTCAATTACAATTCTGCTCTGATACCAAATGACGCAGGGTTACCCCTGCTTTACCAACAGTTTGCATGGATTATGCACTTAGCTTATCTGTCCCGGGAATTTTAACTCTCTGTCGAGTTAAATCTTCAATACTTTAGGTTTAAGGCACCCTTCTATACATCTCATGTTGAATTATTTATTAACACCCAACCATAATCTAACCCTTATACAATATCCATGTATCAGGACTTTAATCACCCCTTAACCTTCATATATGACTTTATTAAAGCCTTTCTTTTAAATCCTTCCTATCGGGACTTATTAACCCTTATAAACCTTCATTAATGTTAATATTGGACTGATACAACCCCTCTAAGCCCTCATTAAACCTTGGGTGCATATATATAAACTTCCCCCTCTTTATGCATTGGTTATATATGACTTAACACATAAACCCTTTATCCTTTGATAATGGTGGACATATATATGAAACCTCATATATCCATGTTTAACCGTTTATAAACCATTTACAAAGGAAATATACGCAAAACACACCTTTTCCTCCTTGGTACGGCCTCTGCACAGATATCAATGCTACACTTTATTGCAATCGCAATCGCTCCTCCATGGGTTTTCATTAACAAAGGCCTCTATCGCATCCGATATGCGATAATGCAATATCGGATTCCAAAAATTATATAATTGTGCCTATACCCTTCTTCAGTCCGCCTTCATATCGCATTTCACATTCTCCTCCAACTCCGAAACCCCGATCACCGATACCTCCAATCGTCGATCGCACTTCATCGCCATTAGCGTATTGGCCCATCGCGCATCACTATCGCAACATCTATTACCACCAACCCTTTTACCTCTCTGATATCCGATTTGCGATTATATCGCGACTGTCAATCGGGTTCCGATCCAATGTTCCACGATCAATTGGAAGTCACTCATTGCAACTATCTAAGGCCTGATTTTGAATTATCCATAAGGATTTCACCGATGCGATTTAATCCTGGTCGTTGATCACAAAGATCCAATAGCTGCTGTGCGTCAATACTTCATTTCTTCTCTCTTCCGCTTCACTCGAATTTTATGCCAGTTCTTCAAGGTTTCTGTGGTTTTGGGTTTTCATCAAATTTTTCCATCCTTCCACTATTCTGTTACGCACTCTCTCTTGAGCTTAACTCCACTTGTTCCTTTGATCACTGTCGTTTTGGACTTTACTTGATCCCTTGAATGGATTCAAAGATCCATTATGAACATATGACTCGTTCTTTTCCTCTGTACTCCACCTAGACTCTGCCTGTATATATAAACTATGCAAATCTCTAATTACATAATTCAATATTCGGATCACACACTTACACTCAGAATCGAATTCTCTGTATATAAATATAAAACAAATGATTACATATTGAGACATTTTCTCTATGGCCTAATATTCTAATATCGATGACCTCTATTCCAACTCTGCCCGTAGGCTTACAGTCATTCCAAATATCTAACCTGTCTCTAATCTGTCTAACTCTTCTTCTCTGCCTTTTGGCTTACATTTATACAAAGGGATTCTAAAACCAATTTCTGGTTTCGATCCATAAACTCCTCAACAAAATTCTTAAATGTCTTCCTCATATCTAAAACTCCTCTCTAATCCATAAATTAATGAACTGACTCCTAATCTAGGTTTTACAATTAATTCTCAAACCTCTCATCACTCAACTATCTTAAATCTATCATGTTCTCCTACATTCGAGAAAATTTACAATTATGCCTCACAATATTCAATTAAATCCTATTCTCATTAAAATCACTCAAAAGCCTAAATATTTACATTAATTCCCACTTAGGATACCAACTTCCTTGAAAACACACGACCCCCTATGTCTACTAAAATACAATGTTTTTCCTTGGGCTGAATGCTCCTGCATCACAACCACACATCTTGAGATTTGGAGAAAAAACCTCAACCATTGAATCCTATGGTTAGGGATTCAATCTCTTTCAAAAGGCAAAAGAAGAAAAGGGAGGCTTATTATTCACTTCACACTTGAGAGAACGAGAGTAGAAGAGAAAAGGAGATCTTCAAGGAGAATTAGTTGCAAGAGAAGGAGAGTTTGATTTTCTAGGAGGGAGGAAGCCATATGAGGCTCGAATCCCAAGGAGGAAAACATATAAACTACTACATGCATTTCAAGGAGAAGGTAGCACAAAATTCGAGGGAAAACAGTGTGAAAATCAAGGAGATGGGTATGATTTTTAAGGATGTTTTTAGTACGCATTTCAAGCAAGAATCATATTTGAATAGGCCCAAAATTCAAGGCAAAAATTTTAGGAAGTATGATCTAGGTTGCACGAAAATCAAGGAGGTTCCAATTGTTGTTTTGGCACAAAAATATAGGAACTATAGTCAGTATTTTGCACAAAAATTGAGGATGTGTTTGCACATACTTTGAAGTTGCTTTAGGCATAGAAATCAAGGTTGTTTCAACACAAATTTTGAGGCAAATTCCTAAGCACAAAATTTGAGGAGTTGGGCTATGTAAATGTGTAGAAAATTTTGGGCACTTAAAATTGTGAAAATCTAAAAAATATCAATGATCCATATTTAAACAAGAATGCAACAAATTATAGAGATAACTGTAGATATAGAGATGCAACATAAATAATACCTCATTTCATTACTGTAAAATACTAAAATGCTTACAAACAGAAATGGAAATAAACCAACTAGGGTGATGGTAACTTATCTCTGAGAAGAGATGTGGCGGCTACATTCCTCTGAACTGTGTTACAATGAGGCTCAAACACCTATTTATTGTTGAGAAATAATGGAAAACACTAAACATCCAAAAACCTAACCCTAGAAGATGAAATGAAAACTGTGGGCCCCGTTTTGGGTAAATTGGTACATCAACTTCCCAGGGTCGTAACTTTGGCATATGATCTCTGTTTGACGTGTACAATAGCTCGTTAGAAAGTCTATCCGAGCACTACGACTTTGAGAAGAGCAACATAGATCCATGGACCCATGTTGCTTCCATATTTCCAAAAACAAAGTCGTTTAGGGCCTCAAAATGACTCGGAAGTTCAGGACCCAAAAAACTGCTAAAAATAGTAAATTGTGCTACAATTATGGAAACTGAAAAACTGAAAGAGACAATTGTGGGGGTCTAAGTGGGATAGGTCGGTGGCCACCAACATCCACCTAGGTCAATCAGTGGGCACAATCTTTCGTATTTTCGTTTAAAGCTTCAGCTGAAAGGATATAATTATTGTGTTTATTTTTTTATGTACTTAGACTAATTTATCAAGCAATAAAATCATCCATTGAACATCGGTTTTCCCCAAAATGCTGTGGGATTTTTCCAAGGTCACCTTGACAAGAAATAAGTGTGTCTTATTCCTGACATGCTTGCATAAATTGTGATTTAATTATAGTTGATAGGAAATGTGAAAAATAGTATAAGAACTCTTTAAATGTTTATAATGAATGCATATTGAAAATTATATCATCATCACAAAACAACTGGGTTGTGTTAAATAAACACTTGCAAACTTGTAAAATGGGGTTAGGGTGCAGATCATTAATTTTCTACATCGTACCGGAGCTTAGCTGAGCCATGTTAAGGCTCAAATCTTCATTTTCAGTCAATTGATAAAGAGGGAAGCAAGATAAAATAGTCTTCAAATAGTGAACCATACCTTTGAAACATTCCTAGAAACCCAAATATTTCAGCAGTTCAAAGGGAGAGTGGTTCTAGCTTCCAATTTTTCTTCATTTGGTTGGTCGGTCATGGCTACTGGGTTGAGAGTAGAGGACAGATTGGTGGCGACTAAAAATTTTGGCCCATGGAAGGAGAGGATCATGCTTTTACTAGAGAAGGTGAAAGTGTGGGATATTGTACAAGAAATTGTATAACGGCACACTAATCCAACTTTATTGGTTGAGTTTACTAAGAAAATGTGAAGCATAAGAGGATCCTTCTAGATGCCATCAAGGATCATATATTCCCTCATGTTTCAGGAAAAACATATGCATATCGAATGTGGGAGTCCTTGTTATCTTTGCACTAGAGTTATAACAAGAACAAGAATATAGTGTTGAGACAAAACTACGCAACACCAAGATCACCAAGACTGTTAGGGTTACATGTTTCATCACCAGAGTCTCACAGTTGAAAGATGTGTTGGCTAGCATTGGAGATACTATTCTGGAGGAGTAGTTGGTTTATATTTCTTTATAGGGGTTCATCAAGAAGTGGGATAGTTTTATCCATAGCTTGGTGCCTAGAAAGCATTTTCCTCGATGGAGGAGGACGTTGGATGATTTCATTCAGGAGGAGATGAGGAGAAGCATGCTCAGTGAGATCAAGAGTGGTGGGAGAGGTGAAGAGGAGAACGTTTGTCTTCTGGCAAAGGGAAAGATGAAAAATAATATCAAGAAGAGTTATTCTGGTTGTGCAAAGCAAGATAAGGGAACGCAAAAGGCTAAGGAAAAGGACATGAGAAAAGTGAAATGATTTGATTATGGGAAAATGGTAGAGTATGTTGTACAATGTCCCAATAAGAAGGGTAAGAAGAAACAAGGAGTTATAGCTACAGAAGATGTTGATGATTTTGTAACTATGTTTGACTCAAAGTGTGCTTCATTAGTGATTTTAGCCACTCATGTCACATCTTCACGTGCATGGTTCATAGACAGTGGAGCATCCTCCCATATGATTGGAGTTAGAGATCACTTCATGAGCCAATTGGACGATGAAATTTACTTGGAGGTTGTGCTTGGTGAAAACTGCAAAGTCAAGGTGGCAGGTTTGGAGACAATATTATTTCAGAGGGAGTGGTTACCTCCTCTAAAGGTGACAAATTTTCTATATGTTCCAAGGTTGAAGAAGAGTTTGATATCAGTTTCTAGCTTGGAGGACAGGGGCTATGAAGTATTATTCCGAAAGGGAAAAGTCCTATTGTATCCTACAGGATCCAGTATCGAGTTTTCTCATGTGATTGGAGCTCACAACGGGAGACTATAAAGACTCGTGTTTCAGCCTATTCAATCTATGGTCACTCAGACTAGTAGTAGTGGTTTATGTGAGTTGTGGCGCAAGAGAATGACCCACTTTCACCATGGAGTTTTTATGATGATGAGGGAGATGGTTATCGGGTTTCCAAGCTTCAGCACTAATCATCATGATGTGTGGAGGGGGTTTGATTTGGGAAAGTACACCAAGATACCTTTCCATAGGAGTGACAATAGAGCTACATGTGTCCTTGATTTTATTCATTTTAATGTATGTGGTCCCATGTCCCATGTCCCAATTAGTGGATATGAGTACTATGTGACGTCCATTGATGACCACTCCAGAGGGACCTGGCTTTACTTTCTAAAGACCATGGATAAGGTCTTCCAGCAATTGCAAGAGTTTAAGTATCTTGTGGAGAACTAGATAGGGAAGAATATTAGGGTGTTGAGATCAGATAATCGGAATGAGTACACTTCAATAGATATGAGAGACTTTTATGGGAATGTTTTCATAAAGAGGGAGCTCAATGTGCCTTATAACCCTCAGTAGAATGGCGTGGACGATAGGAGGAACAATACCATTGTGGGTGTATCTAGAGCAATGTTGCATGATCATATTTTAACTTTCTTCTTATGGGTTGAGACAGTTAACACTGTTGTTTATTTGTAGAACTAAAGCCCACATAGATTCTTGGGGAGAAAGACTCCTGAGGAGATATATATTGGCAAGAAGGCGAAAGTTGGGCACATCAATATTTTTCAGTGTGTTACATATTCACATGTCCCTGAGGAGAAGAGGATGAAGCTGGAATCCACAACAGGGATATGTATACTTATGGGTTATAATGAGACCATCATAGCTTATTGAATATACCTTCCTACACAGAGGAAGATTTCCTTGAGGTGGGATGTGAGATTTGAGAAGGAGAGGGCCTTGAGGAGGTCTCGGGAGATTGATCAGGTAGAACAACATGCTCCTCAACAGGGGGCCTCACTAAAGGTTTCAGGAGAATCAGGTGGTACAACAATATTAGGAGGTTCACCTTCTTCAAGCATGACAGGTTCATAGAGCATAGCTTTAACTCGTATCGGATCACCTAGTGCAATTTCATCGAGCACACTATCTCAAACTTGAGGATCTCCATTGGTTAGTTCAGAACCTTCCTCTCAAGGAGGAGAGCAACTAGTTGAGGATTTTCCCATACCTCCACAGAAGACTAGTGCAAGGAAGAGGAATCCAAGATGGCTTTAGGAGACCCTGAAGGAGGCTCAGGAGGCATTGGGGAGACCCAAGTGATCAATGAGGGAGAACAGACTAATAGAGATGTTGGGTGGCTTTATGGCATACGTTGTAGAGACAGAGCCAACTTATTTTGAGGAGGCTGCTAGATAGCAGATCTGGATGGATTCCATGATGGAGGAATATTTTTCTATCATGAAGAATCATGTCTGGGATGTAGTGCCACGTCCTGATGGGAATTCTGTTGTGACTTCCAGATGGCTCTACAAGATCAAGCATGTTGTAGATGGCACTATTAAGAAGTTCAAAGCTCGGTTGTGGCATGGGGGTTCTCACAGGTAGAGGGAGTTTAATATAAGGATACCCTTTCACCAGTTGCTCATTAAAATACCATTAGAGAAATTATATATATAGAAACTGAAATGGGAAGGCGGATTCACCAGATGGATGCGAAGACAACCTTTCTTAATGGTGTTATATAGGAGGAGGTGTACATTGAGTGACCTAAGGGCTTTGAGTTTCATGGGAGTGATTCTCATGTATGTAGGCTGAAGAAAGCCTTATGTGGACTGAAGCAGGAATCGAGGGCATGGTACAAGAGGATACATGCCTACTTGGGACAAATAGGTTTCAAGAAGAGTGATGGAGATCTAAAACTCTACTTTATTTTGGTAGGTGATGATCCACTCATTATGGTACTTATGTGGATGACTTGGTTATTACAGGGGACAAAAGTCTCATCCAGCATTGTAAGAGATATCTTGCTTCAGAGTTGGATATGACTGATATGGCATTAATGCATTACTACTTGGCGATGGATGTTTGGCAGGAGGATGAGCACATCTTTATGGGCCAGGGTAGTTATGCAGGAGATATCTTAAGGAGGTTCCATATGGATGGTTGTAGGCTTATGGCTACTCCTATGATCACCAACTAGAAGAAGTCGAATGATCTTGATTTTGAGTTAGTGGATCCCACCTTGTATCATCAATTGATCGACTCATTAATGTATTTGGTCAACACTAGACCATATATTTTTGTTGCAGTCAATACATTGGGTTAGTCTAAAATGGAGCCCAGAAGATTACACTGGGTGGCTGCAAAACACTTGTTGATATATTTGCAGGGTACAGAGGATTATGGGTCGGATTATGTCAGATGTGATGGGGTCAGATTGATTGGTTGCATGGAATCAGATTGGGTTGTCAATCTCAGTGACTAGAAGAGAAATTTCAGATGTTGTTTCTCATAAGGCTCCAGGGTTGTGTCATGGTTCAGTAGGAAAAAGAAGTCAGTGGTGTTGAGGAGAAGAGAGGCAAAGTACATGGTAGCTAGTCAGGAAGGCTGCGAGGCATTATGGCTTCACAATATGATTCATGGAATATTTGGTCAGATGATGATACAAACTACACTTTACTATGACAATCAGAGTTGTATTAAACTCATTAAGAATCCAGTATTTCACGATCGGTCAAAGAATATAGACATCATATAGCACTTCGTGAGAGACTCATTTTAGCGAGGGGTTGTGAAGCTTGGGTATATATCTACTGATGAGTAGGTCGCGGATATTCTTACTAAGCCTTTTCCAAGAGTCAGGCATGCCTTTTTCAAAGAGAGAATGGTAGTGGTGAGAAACACCTTCCACGGTAAGAGGGAGTGTTAAAAATAATACCAAGGAAAGGTGTAACTATGCATTTATCCCTTTTAGCCTAGTAGACACATTAATTACTTTGGACTTTCTGACATTTATGAGTTATATTAATTCCATGGGTGGAAGAGATACTTAAAGGATCGAAGGGATTAATTAGTGCTCAAAATTCAAAGTGTTAAAAAATTCTCGAAACCTATATCAGTGCGTAGATCTTGGCGACATGAATCCAACACAAGTCATTTCACTCAAAAAATATATCGTAATTCTCCCGATATCATGTTTTGATCGAATTCTCAAATAACTAAATTGTTGTAATTGGGTTACAAGTACGCCAAGTCAACAGTCCATACACTGACTAGGCAAGTGATTGGGCAGTTGAATGTGTACAATTCAGGCCAATGGTTGATTGACAAGTGTCTTCTTGCGATTGGTTTGTGAATGGCACAATTTCATCGGTTGTGTGTTCGTTGAAGTGGATCAATGGTGGAAAGCCACATGGGCTAATGGATGTCTACCACGTTGCCTCTTCTTGGTGTGTAAAATTTCTTAAAGGGGTCGGGAAAGCAAGTTATAGGAATTAAACCCATGGCCAAGCACCAAGAAACACAACCATATACTACTATGCCACCACCATACCACTTAACAATCAAAGAATTTGGCTTATGTTTAAAGTTGGCACATTAACCATTTTTGAATTGGGTCAGGATTAAGCTCCAACCCTAGTCCCCGCACCCACATAACCATGGGGTAGGACCATGGGCCAGGGCTTAGCCCTAATTCCATGGTCACCGACCACAACGCCATGCACCAGGAGCCATAATTGAGAACCAAAGTGGAGAATGGATAGGGTATGTCCCTTGGGGGCTAGATAAGGGTTAAATGAGGATGCGTATGGCCAGGTGCATGAAGGAGCAGAGGGGGCTAGCCCTAGGCCACATGTCCTGTTATATGATCACGTCCGCCAGTAAAAAGGAGTGTGCCAAATATTAAGGCCTTAGTGTGGGAATATAGCACCTAACCCCTGGTTCTATGGGCACGATATCACCACGCACTAGGTGTTGGGCGACCGGTTGGTGAGGGTGGGCAGTTAGCCCCAGCCCATGGGCACGTGGCCCACATATGACCGAAAATTTCAGAACTCGGGGGTTAATGGATGATTTAACAGTGTAACAAATTCGCTCGTCGGGCGGGATCGTAGTCTACGTTTGCATGCTGGTTGTGGGTTTGGGGTGCTCAAGCCAGGTTTGGGTCCAATTGGAAGACGGTTAGATGTGGAATTTGGAAAAAAAATGTAACAAGCATACCTTTCTCAATTTTTGGAAAAATGAGGTGTACAAAGAACCTATATGGCAGTTTTTTACAATTTTGGATCCATTGAATACATTTGTATTGCATTCTAAGCATTGTAAATAAATGAAAATACAAATTTGATCTCTTAATGAAAGAGGTGCTACATTGGAAGTTGGACCATGAGATGTAGCCTAGGAGAGGGGTGAACTTCTTTATCGTGTTCGGTGTTATGTGTTTCTGATTTTGTCCTATGTCTTTGTTTTGGATAATAATTATGTTTAAAGATCGCTTGTTTATGTGATTTGTAACTTGATCCATTACCGATAACACATAAAATTCCATTCGCAATTTGTGTATCACCTTCAATTTTCAATTACAAATCATTTTGGTATTAGAGAATCAAGTTATTGTGAAGGTTTTATTTTTTTTGCAAGTGTTTTTCTGATGCTTACAACATTGAATCTTAAAAGAGGAGAATGAGAACTTGTTGAGCAAATATCTCAGATTGTTTCAAGGAGAACAAACACACCCCAAGCTTCAATATTCATGGCACATGACGAAGGTCCTAAATGGATGTCTGAAGATGAAAGAACTTTCAGAAAGTCTTTATTTGAAATGTCTGAAATGGTAAAGGTTTTGTATGAAGAAAGTAGTTCAAGATTTTATGAAGAGAGATTGAAACCTCCAAAAGGAGATGGAGAAAAAGGAGACAAGACTCCAAAAGGGAATAGAGGGAATGGTGAAAAACCACCACCTTCACCTCCAATCCCATCCTCATCTTCATCCTCATCTTCTACTTCTTCTACCCATTCACAAACACCTCCAAATTCTCAAAAGGGACATGGTAAAACTCCTTTTCTTAAGCTTGATATAAAGATTGAATTGCCTATGTACATTGGGGAGGTAAATGCTGAGAAATTGGATAATTGGGTTTGTGAGATTAAAGTGTATTAGAAGATACAAATAATCAAGGATGATGAGACAAAAATTCAGCTTGCTTTTCTTAGATTGGAAGGTGCAACACTTATTTGGTGGGAAGCCAAAAATCAAGAGCACATGAAGAAACATGGTAAGGTTTCATCCTCTTGGAATGATTTTGTTGTTCTAATAAGAAGGAAATTTTATTGATTAGCATATATGGAAAAATTTATTATGGATTGGAAAAACATTAGGTATGTTAAAGGTCAAAATGTGCAAATCTATACTCGAGAATTTAGAAAACGAACTTTGATTTTGGGTATATATTTATCCTCTCAAGACACTTTACTCAAATATATTGGAGGATTTCATAGTTATTTGAGACACACAATTCTCATTTTTAACCCTAGAAAACTAAATGAAGTTTGTGTATAGGAAACTCATTTAGAATAAAGAGGGACAAATGTTCCTCAAGAGGGAAGCGAAACGCCATTTGAGAGTGGAGACGAAGGAAAGGGGAAAATAAAAGAAGAATGCCTCTGTCAAGAAAGAGGGAGAAAAACTCACATGTAAATGTTGTTCAAAAGAAGGCCATGATAAATACCATTGTTGGAAACTTCATCTTGAAATGAGTCCCAAAACGTTTAGCAACAAAGGAAAACAAAATGTTGTTGCAACTACAGAACGTGATTTAGGATCCGACTCTAGGTATGAAACAAATATCACATCCTTGGGGTTCAAAGATAAGGACTCTCTTGCAAGTACAAGTTCTTCAAGTAGTAGCCTCAATGAAACTCAACATGAAAAGGAAACAATAGAAATTTTCCACATTAGAGTCATTTCAAAACATTCCAAGATAGATACATTGTTTGATAGTGGTTCACAAGAAAACCTCATTTTTGAAGACACTATAAAGAAATTGAATTTGGAAACAACTCCTCATCCTAAAAAATATCATTTAGGTTGGATATGTGACAATGCAAAATTACATGTGACAAAACAATGTAAGTTAGGATTTTCCATCAGTGCAAACTTCACAGATGAGGTAGAGCTTGATTTCATTCCACTTGACATTTGTGGTATTGTTTTGGGAAGCCCATATCTATATGATAGGAGAGCCATCTTTCATCGCCCTGAGAAAAAATATCACTTGTTTAAAAATGGAGTTGAGTACATTATTAGAGAACATAACAAGAAGTTAAAATTTTCACTCGTGAATTCTCGAAAAATGAAGAGGTTAATCAATGATAGTAAGAACTTTGTACTCTTGATGATAAAACCCAAAGAGAATGTTGAAAATAAATATTTCCAAGGACGTGATGCAAAGTTAAAATCTGATTTGTATGAGGTTGTTAACACACATGATGAGATGTTTTAGTAGCCCAAAGGGTTGACGCCTAAAACTGGTAGCCAACATGAGATCCAATTACAGCAAGATTGTCCTCTTCCAAACATTTGCATGTAGAGGATGTCAATCATGCAAAATGCAGAAATCAAAAGACAAATCCAAGAGTTTCTTGATGAAGGGTTCATCAGACCAAGCACATCACCATGAAAATCACCAATTTTTTTAGTACCTAAGAAACATGGTACATGGCGCATGTGTGTAGATTTTGAACAATATTACAATATGGAATTGTTACCCTCTTCCTAAAATCGATGATTTTCTTGATGAATTGAAAGATGTTGTGTATTTCAATAAGTTTGACTTAGGAAGTGGTTATCATCATATTAGGATTGTTGAAGGAGACACATGGAAGAAAACTTTCAAAACAAAGAAAGGTTAATTTGCTTGAATGGTTGCTTATGCCATTTGGGCTTTGTAATGTTCCCGCAACATTTATGCGAGTTATGAATGATGTCTTAAATAACATGTTAGGCATGTCAAATAAGTCTTATATGTCTTGAAGAAACTTTTTTTTAAGGATGTCTAAGTGTGATTTTGCAAAGACCTCATTAGTTTGTTTGGCTCATATTCTTGGAGAGGCTGAATTGGAGATAGACCCCTCAAAGGTCAAAGTCATTATATATTTTCCAAAGCCCAATAATGTAACTGAGGTTAGAAGCTTTCTTGGAGCAGCCCAATATTGGAGAAAGTTTATTTCTAACTTTTCTTCAATTGCAGCTCCATTACATGCCTTGACAAGCATAAAGAAGTTTTTTCAATGGGGAGGAAACCAAAAAAAAAATTCTTTTGATGCAATGAAGAAGAGAATAATTACATCTCCAGTTCTTCCACTTCCTAATTTAAGACAACAATTTGAGATACAAACAGATGCAAGTGACTATTCCATAGGAGCAGCCTTGATGCAACATGGTAAGCCCATATGTTACCATTTTGAAACTTTTAATGGTACAGTATTTAAGTATCCTACATATGACAGGGAACTGTATGCATTGGTGTAAAGTATGAAAAAGTCGAAAAACTATTTGATGGGAAAGGAAACTATCATTCACATTGATCATCAACCATTGCAATACCTACAATCACAAACTAAGCTACAATAAGAGAGGCACTTCAGATGAATGGGTTTCTTACAGAAATTCCACTGGGTGATAATGTATAAGAAAGGAATCTATATCAAGGTTGCTGACATGCTTTCTAGAACAATTTTTAGTGCTTCAATTATTCTTAAGCATAATTCTATCATGCATGAGAGCTACGTTGAGCAGTGTGCTTTAGATGATGAATTTAAAGATTTATATGAAAATTTGTGTCAAGGCAACCAACTAAAGGAATTGGATTACCATGTGCATGATAAAATTTCGTATCATCATCGAAAGCTATGCATTCCATAGTGTGAAAGAGTCAACATCATAAGGGAAGCGCATACTTCTATTTTTGTTGGCCATTTTGGTGTAGGAAGGACTGTGGAAGAATTACAAAGGTATTGTTATTGGCCTAAAATGAATGAAACTGTGTCACAATATGTAAGAGGATGTTCTTTGTATGCTACAAGTAAGCCTAGAAATAGAAAGTTAGGATTGTATACTTCACTTCCAGTTCCTTCACATCCTTGGGAAAGTGTTTTTATGGACTTTGTAGGAGGATTGCCTATGTCTAAAAACAATGATGATTATCTTGATGTTGTGGTAAATCATTTATGAAAGATGTGTATTTTGATCCCTTGTAAGAATCCAGCTAGGGACGAATAGACTACAAAAATTTCTTTCAACATGTATGGGTACATTTTGGTTTGCCGAAATCCATTAATTTTTATTCAGATTCTCGATTTGTCGAGAACTTTTGGTCAAGCTTATGGGGACTCATGGACACCAAGTTGAAAAAGAGAACGACATTCCATCTACAAACCGATGGTCAAAGAGAAGAGGTGAACAAAATGGTAGTACATCTTCTTTGTGGTTATTGTAACAAACATCCTAAGCTTTGGGATGAACTCTTACACTACATTGAGAATGCTTATAATCGGGAAAAGAATTCATAGACTCAAAAAAATCCATTTGAGGCATTCTTTGGTTACTTATTGAAATATCCTTTTGATTTCATATTTGGGAAGGATGTTGCTAATGATGGTAATAGTGACATTGATAAGGCCAAGCGATTCATTAAACAAGTTCAATTGGTGCATCAAATGGTTCAAGAACAATTGGATAAAAACCCAAGCCAAGTATAAGACAAGGCATGATAAGCGTCATGTTGACCACAATTTTCAAGTTGGAGATGAAGTTTGGCTTTACATTAGCAAATAGAAACTTCAAGGAGAAGGTAAAAAGTTGAAAAAAATAAGGTATGAACCTTTTAATATTCTAGAGAAGATTGGTAACAATACCTTCCATTTGGATTTGCCTCGTTATATGCAAATGTATGAAGTTGTTAATGTTGAGAATTTGAGATTATATGAGCCTCCTTTAATTGATGAACAAGGACAACATGTTATGATTCCTTCAATAGAATATTTCTCACTATAATTTCTCAAAGAATTCCAATGGGATACTATCCTTGACAGAAGGACAAGAACTTCAAAATGAGGGAATGTGGAGTACATCCGTGTTGGTCCAAAGGCACAAATCCAAGAAAATATAAATGGTTAAGGTTGGAAGGGTGACAAAACTGTACCCTCATCTATCTTTTGACTTAAAGTCGTCTTTCGGAGGCCCAAAAGTTTCCAATGGGAAGGAGTGATCCAAGGGATCATTTCAGTGCTCAAAATTCAAAGCATTCAAAAATGATCAAAACCAATACCAGTGCGTTGATCTCGGCGCCATGAATCCAACACAAGTTTTTTCACTAAAAACTAATATGATATGCTTCTGATATCTTGTTTTGATCGAATTTCCAAATAACAAAAAATTTTGTAATTGGGTTACAGGTACGCTTAGCTAGTAGTATGTATGCTAACTAGGCAGGTGACCCAGTGATTGATTGTATACAATTCAGGCCAATGGGTGATTGAAAAGTGTCTTCTTATGATTGGTTAATGAATGACACAATTTCATCGGTTGTGGGTTCATTCAAGTGAACCAATGGTGGAGAGCCACGTGGTCCAATGGGTGGTTGCCACATGGCCACCTATTGGTGTGTAAAAATTTATTAAGGGTTTGAGCCAATATGCCCACGAGAATTGAACCCACGACCAAGCAAAAAGTAGCAAAACCATATACCACTATGCCACCGCATTACCACTTAACAATCAAAGGATTCAACTTATGTTTAGAGTTGGTGCATTCACTATTATGGATTTGGGTCTGGGCTATGCCCTAGCCCTGGTCCCCACACCCACATAACCATGCAGTGGTACCATGGGAGAAGACTTTGCCTCGATCTTATGGTCATCTCCCAAAACACCATGGACCTGGAGCCATAACTCAGACCTGCGACAGAGAATGGATAGGGGCCAACGTGGGGTCGCATGGCCCTACATATGACCAAGTGTGGGGAGGAGCGAAGGGGGCCATCCCTAGGCCAAATGGCCTGTTATATGACCACACCCGCCAGAAAAACTGAGCACGCCCAATATTTAGCCCTTAGTGTGGGAATATAGAACATAACCCCTTGTTTTATGGGCATGATATGACCAAGCCCTAGGTGTTGGGGGCTCGAAATGTGAGGGAAAACGGTTAGCCTCGTCCCCTAGGCATGTGGCCCCCATACGACCAAATATTTCAAAATAGGGGGGTTAATGGATAATTTAACTATCTAGAAAATTTGCCCATCGGGCGGGACTATAGGCTAGGTTTGCACGTTGGTTACAGGTTTGGGGTGATCAAGCCAAGTTTAGGATTAATTGGAGGATGGTTAGCTATGGAATTTGAGAAAAACTTGTAACAGGCATAGCTTTCTCAATTTTGGCAAAATGAGGTGCAAAAGGAACCCAGATGGGTTTTTTGACAATTTTGGATCCATTCAAGACATTTCTATTACATTCAAAGCATTGTAAAGCCGTGAAAAGACAAATTTGAACACATAATGAAAGAGGCCCTACATTGGAAGTTGAACCAGGATATGTAGCCTAGGAGAGGTGTGAAATCCTTTATCATGTTTGTTGTTATGTGTTTCTAATTTGGTATGTTGTCTCTATTTTTGTTGATAACTAAGTTTACAAATCACTTGTTTATGTGTTTTGTAACTTGATCCATTACCCATAACACATAAAATTTCATTTGCAATTTGTATATTGCCTTCAATTTTCAATTACAGGTCATTAAATGTGATGTACCGTGTACTTTTTCTAATATTAAAGTCACTTGTACTTTATAAAGTGAATTTATGCGTAAAATACATACTTCACTTTTCTAATATTAAAGTGAGTTGATAAAATTAGAAAAATGTATAAAACATGAAAAAGGTACTAGGAGGATTTTAAGTAATGGGTGCAATGTATGAGCAGGGTCATTTGGGAAAAGTGGTGTCAAGCAAACATCTTGATATTTGTAGCTTAAATCTCAACCATTGAATCCTAGGTTTAGGGATTCAAACTTTTCCAAAAGACAAAAGGAGAAAAGGGAGGATTATTCTTCACTTCACACTTGAGATAATGAGAGGAGAAGAGAAAAGGAGATCTTCAAGGAGAATTAGCTAGAAGAGAAGGAGATTTCGATTTTCTAGGAGGGAAGCAGCCATACGAGGCTCGAATACCAAGGAGGAAACAATACAAAATGTTGCACGCATTTCAAGGAGAAGGTGACACATAATTCGAGGCACAATAACATGAAACTTGAGGAGCTAGGAATGATTTTTAAGTAGGTTATGAGAATGCATTTTTAGGAGGAATCAACTCTGAACAGGCCTGAAATTTGAGGTAGAAATTTCAGGAAATTTGTTCTAGAAAGCACAAAAATCGAGGAGGTTCTAAGTGTTGTTTTGGAAATAATTTTTAGGAATTACAGTCAGTATTTTGCACATAAATTGAGGTTGTATTTGCACATATTTGAAGGTTGTTTTAGGAACATAAATCAGGGTTGTTTCAACACAGATTTCTAGCAAAATTTCTAAGCACAGAAATCAAGGAGTTGGGATGTGTAAAAGTGAAGAAAATTATGGGTACTTAAAATTGTGAAAATCTGAAAAATATTAGTGGGCACAATTTTCCAAATTTTTATTTAAAGCTTCAGTTGAAGTGAGATAAGTGTCGTGTTTAATTTTTTATGTACTTAGACTAATTTCTCAAGCAATAAAATCCTCTATTGAAGAACAATTTTCCCCAAAAGGTTGTGGGGTTTTTCTGGGGTCACGTTCACCAAAAATAAGTGTATCTCATGCTTGAAAGCTTGCATAGATTTTAATTTAATTACATCTGATAGGAAATGTGAAAAATAGTATAAGCACTCTTTAAATGTTTACAATGAATGCATATTGGAAATTATATCAGCAAGACTAAATTCAAAGAGACACACCCCATTTTGAAACATTTCCTTTAAATTTCTTATAAAGAGGTCTAATAAATCATCCTCTAAAATATTCTTTACCTTGACACTCAAATTTTGGAATCATTGAATGTGTTCTATAACTAGACTTCTTTTCCATAGATTTACCAATTGACAAAAAAATGTTTCACTCTTAATACCCCCATGATGAGTTGTCATCTTTCTATAAAAATAAACCAAGATGCAATAGAATCTTTTTTCATTTTACAAATTCATAGATACCATACGAATTGATCTTATTTGAAATACAAGGATGCAATAACTACCATTTGTACGGATGAAACTTGGTGTAGATCAAAGAAGTACTTGGTGTAGAAAGAAGTACTTTGATGATGCCAATCAGAACCTTCAATGCTATAGATATTGAGTGATCAATGAACATGATTCTATGATTCAATATTTTTTCTCGTCAATTGTGATGCAATACTCCACATATGTCATTGAGTTTGAACGTCGCTCTTCTCCTTTTGTTCATGATTCCCTAAATATCCATATCCATTTTAGGGAGATTATGTAATAGAATAGTTCATAATTTTTATATTTATTTCTTATTTTGAATCATGGAATTTTTTATTTCTTCCAAATTTCCATTTTAATTTTTTCTTGAGAATGTAATAAATTAACTTGTTTCAATATACTAATATTCATTTCATCAACCTTATCTTTTAGTTAGGAGAAAATGTGCTCCAATTCTTCACTTTCTTCAAACTTCATATTTGATATTTTATGTGGAGCACTAGTAATATTTCTTGTAGACCCCTTCCCCATGTGAGAAACTAATCACAATTTTCAATGACCAATAATAAAAAAATTGTTATTTGTGAATTGTGTACTTTTCAAACCCTAAATTGGAGATGGCTAACAATTTTCCTCATATACATTCTGAGTAGTAATCCACTTTCTAAATTATCATTTTAGAAAATAACCATATACTTACACATATTTTTTAATTTAGAAAATAATTAGCATTTTAAATAAATAATTATTCTAGTTTGTATATGATTTAATTTGAAGCATTATTATTTTCATTCTTACATTGCATTATTATTTAAGAAACAACCTCGTTAGACTAGGGCATTTGAATATACAAGGCAACTTCCATAATGATGGGAACACTCTTCATATGGTAGATTAATTATCGCTATGTGTTCAAAATCAATGATAATCAATGATGGTGACTATTCACCCATCTCGTAGATTAAGTGTTGCTATGCGTTCAAAGTCAATGATTGACATATTGACCATCGATGAGGAAATACATAGATGGTTACCTGCCACTGATTTATTAATCAGCATGATCTCTATATCTCTCAATAAGGGTTGCCATGATACTTACGTATTTAGACTAACAATGTTTCTTACAAATCTGCAGCGAAAAAGCAAGAAGAAAAGTCTCCATGTGTACGGTATTTATGTATTTATGGTTGGATTCATGATGGGACATGAATTTATTTTATGTATTATTGAAAGACTATGTGTCATTGGGCATTATCAGGACTAAATCAAATAAACCCTAGACCTGGTGACTGAGATGACTTGCTGATCGAGAGACTAAAATAGGACTGTAAGTGACTTTAAGACTTGATTTAATGAAGCAGACCTAAGCTAGCAGGGCAAGGCATGAGGGGTAATGAATAACAAGACCCTTCCGTCAGATTATGGCATGTCCCTAGCAGAATGCAGATGAATAAATGGAATGAGACGCCTAAAAATGAAATGCAATACAAGAGCGTTTGATCTCTGACAGAGGGCTGAACAGACCAATTCTAACACTACACAGAAGAAGATTTCCTTGAGGTGGGATGTGAAATTTGAGAAGGAGAGGGGTTTGAGGAACTCTCGAGAGATTGATCATGTAGAACAACATGCTCCTCAAGAAGGGGCCAAACTAGAGGTTTCAAGAGCATCAAGTGGTACAACATGATCATTAGGTTCACCTTCTTCAAGCGTGACAGGTTCATAGAGCATATATTTAACTGGTGTCGGATCACTTGGTGCAAGCTCATCAAACACACTATCTCAAACTTGAGGATCTCCATTGGTTCATTCAGAACCTTCCCTCGAGGAGGAGAGCAACTAGGTAAGGATTTTCCCATACCTCCACATGAGACTAGTGAAATGAAGAGGAAGCCAAGATGGCTTTAGGAGACCTTGAAGGAGGCTCTGGAGGCATTGGGGAGACCCAAGTGGTCAGTGAGGGGGAGTAGACTGGCAGAGAGGTTGGCTAGATTCATAGCATACATTGTAGAGACAGAGGCAACTTGTTTTCAGGGGGCCACCAGATAGCAGATCTGGAGGGATTCCATGATGGAGGAATATTTTTCTATCATGAAGAATGATGTTTGGGATGTAGGGCCACGTCCTGATGGGAATTATGTTGTGACTTCCATATGGCTCTACAAGATCAAGAATGTTGCAGATGGCACCATTAAGAATTTCAAAGCTCAGTCTGTGGCACGGGGTTTCTCACAGGTAGAGGGAGTTTAATATAAGGAGACCTTTGCACCGATTGTTCGTTATACTTCCATTAGAGAAATTATATATATAGAAATTGAGATAGGACGTTAGATTCACCAGATGGATGTGAAGACAACATTTCTTAATGGTGTGTTATACATGAGGTGGTGTACATTGAGCGACCTAAGGTCTTTGAGTTTCATGTGAGTGATTCTCATGGATGTAGGCTGAAGAAATCCTTATGTTGACTTAAGCAGGAATTGAGGGCATGGTACAAGAGGATACATGCCTACTTGCAAAAACTGGGTTTCGAGAAGAGTGATGGAGATCTGAACCTATACTTTATTTTGATAGGTGATGATCCACTCATTTTGGTACTATATGTGGATGACTTGGTTATTACAGGGGATGACAGTCTCATCCAGCACTGTAAGAGACATCTTGCTTCAGAGTTGGATATGACTGATATGGTGTTGATGCATTACTACTTGGGGATGGAGGTTTAGCAAGATGATGGGTACATCTTTATGGGCCAGGGTCGGTATGCAGGAGATATCTTAAGGAGGTTACATATGGATGGTTGCAGGCTTATGGCTACTCTTATGATCACCAACTGGAAGAAGTTGAATGATGTTGATTTTGAGTTGGTGGATCCCACCTTGTATCGTCAACTGATCTGTTCATTGATGTATTTGGTCAACACTAGACCACATATTTTGTTTACAGTCAATACATTGGGTCAGTATAAAATGGAAGCTAGGAGAGTACACTGGGTGGCTCTAAAACATCTGTTGATATACTTGCAGGGTATAGTGGATTATGGGTCGGACTATGTCAGATGTGATGGGGTCAGATTGATTAGTTGCACGGACTCAGATTGCGTTTTTAATGTCAGTGACCAGAACAGAACTTTCAGATGTTGTTTCTCATTAGGCTCGGGGATTTTGTCATGGTCCATTAGGAAAAAGAAGTTAGTGGTGTTGAGGAGCACAGAGGCAGAGTACATGGTAGCTAGTCAGGAAGGATACGAGGCATTATGGCTTCACAAGATGCTTCATGGAATATTTGGTGAGATGATGATACAAACTACACTTTACTATGACATTCAAAGTTGTATTAAACTCTCTAGGAATCCAGTATTTCACGATCGATCAAATCATATAGAGATCATATACCACTTCATGAGAGACTCATTTTATGTAATATTCCTAATTAGCTATGACTAATTGGAATATTCGATTTTGTGTGATTTTTGCCTTCTATAGTTATTTGTAAATAAAAAGTGAGGAAGGGGGAACATAACTCACTTTAGAATAAAAAGTCACTTCCTTCGTAGCACAACATTGTGACTTAATGTGGAACCAAGGGGTCTAAAGGGGGACACAGAAATGGGGCCCATGCAGACGCATGGAGGGACTGCGTAGGAGGGAAGGAAAACATGGCAAGAAGGGGATCACGCAGGAGAAGGTGAGCCTAGGGATTGTGAGAGGCAAAGGCTATAAAATAGAGAGGAACCCCCTCATTTGGGATCATTCTGGTTATGAGCATTTGTGATAGTCATTTTGACTTAGAGCACACTGGCTGTTTAGCTAGTCTGCAGCACTGTTTAGTGCATTGAGTGCCTTCGTTTGGAGATCTCACCCTTAGCCCCGAGGGACTTCGAGTACCTACTCGGGCAAGGTAATTCCATTGGCATTCTAGTAGTCGATTCATCAACATTTCAATAGCAGTTCCATTAGCATTTCAGCAGCAATTTCATCAGCGTCTTTGAGGAACTGTGTAGAACCCCAAGGGGGTGATTTTCGGGGGTCGGCCATTTCAGAAAAGCTTTCTGGGTTTTCTGGGTTTCTTGAGTAGAGTATAATTCTAGAGTTTTAGCCTTTTCTGAGGAGGGGAGCAGCCCCAAATCCTCATTCAATTTCCAGTAGCAACAACAGCACGCCAGTTTCCCAGCAGCTGGGACGCAGATCAGGGTGAGGCCGTTCCAGGAAATCTTTCTGGGTTTTTTGGGTTTCTTGAGTAGAACCTGAATCCAGAGTTTCAGCTTTTTCTGAGGAGGGGAGTAGCCCCAAATCATCATTTTTTTTCTAGTAGCAGCAGCAGCATCCACGCAGAGAGGCCATTCTTGTCATTTTGAGAGTATTTCTTCACTTGCCTTGTGCAAGTTGAGGTGCCATCTGTCTAATCACCTCTTGTACTCATTTATTGCTCAGTATAATAAAATGGCTTAGCATTTCTCACTGCATTTCTTGTGTATCTGCTTATATTTCGGGTTTACATTATTATATGTTGTTCCACTATTATTTTATCACTTTTGGGTTACTATATCATTTCCATATATTTGGTTGCAGTTTTTGCTGGGGTTTGAGGAATATTCTAGGTTAGGAATATTACATTTTATCGAGGGGTTGTGAATCTTGGATATATCTCTATTGATGAGTAGGTAGCAGATATTCTTACCAAGCCTTTTCCAAGAGTCAAGCATGCCTTTTTGAAAGAGAGGATCGTAGTGGTGAGAAACACCTTCCTCGGTAAGAGGGGGTGTTATAAATAATACCAAGGAAAGGTGTTACTAGGCATTTATCCCTTTTAGCCTAGTAGACATAGTAATTACTTTGGACTTTCTGACATTTATGAGTTATATTAATGTCATGTGTGGAAGAGATACTTAAAGGATCCAAGGGATCAGTTTAGTGCTCAAAATTCAAAGTGTTAAAAAATTCTCGAAACCTATATGAGTACTTAGATCTCAGCGACCAGAATTCAACTCAACTCATTTCACTCAAAACATATATCGTATTCTCCCAATATCATGTTCTGATCGAATTCTTAAGCAACTAAAATTGTTGTAATTGGGTTGTAAGTACACCCAATCAGTGGTCCATACACTCATTGGGCAAGTGATTGGGCAGTTGACTGTGTAAAATTTGGGCCAATGATTGATTGACAAGTGCCTTCTTGTGATTGGTTCATGAATGGCATAATTTCATTGGTTGTGGGTTCGTTGAAGTGGACCAATGGTGGAGAGCCACATCGGCCAATGGATGTCTGCCACGAGGCCTCTTGTTGGTGTGTAAAAAATTTTGAAGGTTTTATTTTTTTTGCAAGTCTTTTTCTGACGCTTATAAGGTTGAATCTTAAAAGAGGAGAAGGAGAAATTTTTGTACCAATATTTCAAATTGTTTCAAGGAGAACAAACACACCTCAACCTTCAATATTCATGGCACATGACGAAGGTCCTGAACGGATGTCTGAAGATGAAAGAACATTCAGAGAATCTTTCTTTGAGATGTCTGAAATGGTAAAGGTTCTGTATGAGGAAAGGAATTCAAGGTTTTATGAAGAGAGATCGAAACCTCCAAAAGGAGATGGAGAAAAAGGAGACAAGCCTCCAAAAGGGAATGGAAGGAATGGTGACAAACCACCACCTTCACCTCCAACCCCATCCTCATCTTCTACTTCTTCTACCCATTCACAAACACCTCCAAATTCTCAAAAAGGACATGGTAAAACTCCTTTGCTTAAGCTTGATATAAAGTTTGAATTGTCTATGTACAATGGGGAGGTAAATGCTAAGAAATTGGATAATTGGGTTCGTCAGATTGAAGTGTATTACAAGATACAAAGAATCAAGGATGACGAGACAAAAATTCAGCTTGCTTCTCTTAGATTGGAAGGTGCAACACTTATTTGGTGGGAAGCCAAAAATCAAGAGCACATGAAGAAACATGGTAAGGTTTTATCCTCTTGGAATGATTTTGTTGTTCTAATAAGAAGGGAATTTTATCAATTAGCCTATATGCAAAACTTTATTATGGATTGGAGAAACTTTAGGCAAGTTAAAGGTCAAAATGTGCAAATCTGTACTCAAGAATTTAGAAAACGAGCTTTGATTTTGGGTATATATTTATCCTCTCAAGACACTTTACCCAAATATGTTGGAGTATTTCATAGTTATTTGAGACACACAATTCTCATGTTTAACCCTACAAAACTAGATGAAGTTTGTGTACAGGAAACTCATTTAGAAGCAAGAGGGAACAAAAAATCCATTTAAGAGTGGAGACAAGGAATGGTGAAATTCAAAGGAAAATAAAAGAAGAATGCTTTTGTCAAGAAAGAGGGAGAAAAACTCAAATGTAAACATTATTCAAAAGAAGTCCATAATAAAGACCATTGTTGGAAACTTCATCTTTAAATGAGAGCCAAAAAGTTTAGGAACTAAGGAAAATAAATTTAAGGTTGTTGCAACTACAGAACGTGATTTAGGATCCGACTCTAGGGATGAAACAAAGATCATATCCTTGGGGTTCAAAGATAAGGACTCTCTTGCAAGTACTAGTTCTTCAAGTAGTAGCGTCAATGAAACTCAACATGAAAAGGAAAGAGTAGAGCTTTTCCACATTAGAGTCATTTCAAAACATACCAAGATAGATACATTGTTTGATAGTGGTTCACAAGAAAACCTCATTTTTGAAGACACTATCAAGAAATTGAATTTGGAAACAACTGGTCATCCTAAACAATATCATTTAGGTTGGATATGTGGCAATGCAAAATTACATGTGAAAAAAAGATGTAAATTAGGATTTTCCATGAATGTAAACGTCACAGATGAGGTAGAGCTTAATTTCATTCCACTGGACATTTGTGGTAGTGTTTTGGGAAGCCCGTATCTATATGATAGGAGAGGCATATTTCATTGCCATGAGAAAAAAGATCACTTGTTTAAAAAAGGAGTTCAGTACATTATTAGAGAACATAACAAGAAGTTAAATTTGTCACTTATGAATTCTTGACAAATGAAGAGGTTAGTCAATGATATTAAGAACTTCGTACTCTTGATGATCAAACCCAAAGAGAATGTTGAAAATAAATATTTAGAAGGATGTGATCCAACGTTAAAATTTGATTTGTATGAGGTTGTTAACACATATGATAAGATGTTTCAGTAGCCCAAAGGATTGCCTCCTAAAAGAGGTATCCAACATGAGAACCAATTGCAGCTAGATTGACCTCTTCCAAACATTGACATGTACAAGATGTCAGTCATGGAGAATGCAGAAATCAAAAGACAAATCCAAGAGTTGCTTGACGAAGGGTTCATCAGACCAAGCACATCGCCATGCAGATAACCAATTTTTTTAGTACCAAAGAAAGATAGTAAATGGAGCATATGTGTAGATTTCAAATCCTTGAACAAGATTACAATAAAGAATTTTTACCCTCTTCCTTGAATTGATGATTTTAGTGATGAATTGAAATATGTTGTGTATTTCACTAAGTTTGACTTGAGAAGTGGTTATCATCAGATTCGGATTGTTGAAGGAGACACATGGAAGAAAACTTTCAAAACAAAGCAAGGTTAATTTGCTTGAATGTTTGGTTATGCCATTTGGGCTTTGTAATGCTCCTACAACATTCATGCAAGTTATGAATGATGTCTTAAAGAACATGTTAGGCATGTCAAATAAGTCTTATATGTGTTGACGAAACTTTTTTTTTTAAAGATGTCTAAGTGTGAGTTTGAAAAGACCTCATTAGTTTGTTTGGCTCATATTCTTGGAGGGGATGAATTGAAGATAGATCCCTTAAAGGTCAAAGTCATTGTATATTTTCCCAAGCCCAATAATGTAACTGAGGTTAGAAGCCTTTTTGGAGCAGCCCAAATTGGAGAAAGTTTATTTCTAACTTTTCTTCAATTGCAGCACCATTGCATGCCTTAACAAGCATAAAGCAAGTTTTTCAATGGGGAGGAAACCAAAAAAAAATATCTTTTGATGCATTAAAGGAGAGAATAAGTACAGCTCCAGTTCTTGCACTTCCTGATTTAAGACAAGCATTTGAGATACAAACATATGCGAATGACTATGCCACTGGAGTAGTGTTGATGCAACATGATAAGACCATATGTTACCATTTTGAAAGTTCTAATGGTGTAGTAGTAAAGTATCCTAAATATGAAAAGGAACTGTATGCATTGGTGCAAAGTGTGAAAAATTTGAAACACTATTTGATGGGAAAGGAAACTATCATTTGCAGTGATCATCAACCATTTCAATACTCGCAATCACAAACTAAGCTATAACAAGAGAGGAACTTTAGATGGATGGGTTTCTTTTAGAAATTCCAGTTGGTGATGATGTATAAGAAAGGTATATATATCAAGGTTGCTGACATGCTTTCTATAACAATTTTTAGTGCTTCAGTTATTCTTAAGCATAACTCTATCATGCATGAGAGCTATGTTGAGCAGTGTGCTTTAGATGATGACTTTAAAGATTTACATGTAAATTTGTGTCAAGGAGACCAACTAAAGGAATTGGATTACCATGTGCATGATAAAATTTTGCATCATCTTGGATAGCTATGCATTCCATAGGGTGAAAGAGTCAACATCATAAGGGAAGCGCATACTTCTCTTTTTGCTGGCCATTTTGGTGTAGGCAAGACGGTGGCACAATTACAAAGGTATTTTTATTGGACTAGAATGAATGAAAGTGTGTCACAATATGTAAGAGGATGTTATTTGTGTGCTACAAGTAAGCCTAGAAATAGAAAGTTAGGATTGTATACTCCACTTCCAGTTCCTTCACGTCCTTGGGAAATTGTTTCTATGGACTTTGTAGGAGGACTGTGTATGTATAAATACAATCATGATTATCTTGATGTTGTGGTGGATAATTTATGAAAGATGTGTATTTCAATGCCTTGTAAGAAGTAGGTTAGAGCTGAATAAACTACACAAATTTTCTTTCAACATGTATGGGTACATTTTCTGTTCCTGAAGTCCATTATTTCTGATTGAGATTCACGATTTGTCGGGAACTTTTGGTCAAGCTTATGGGGACTCATGGACACCAAGTTGAAAAAGAGAAAAACATTCCATCTACAAACTAATGGTCAGACAGAAGAGGTGAACAAAACGGTAGTACATCTTCTTTGTGGTTATTGCAACAAACATCCTAAGCTTTGGGATGAACTCTTACACTACACTGAGCATGCTTATAATCGGGAAAAGAATTCATCGACTCAAACAAATCCATTTGAGGCATTTTTTGGTTACTTATCGAAATCTCCTTTTTATTTCATCTTTGGGAAGGATGTTGCTAATGATGGTCATAGTGACATTGATAAGGCCAAGCGATTCATTGAACAAGTTCAATTGGTGCATCAAATGGTTCAAGAACATTTGGAAAAAGCCCAAGCCAAGTATAAGACAAGACATGATAAGCATCGTGTTGACCATAATTTTCAAGTTGGAGATGAAGTTTGGCTTTACAATACCAAAGAGAAGCTTCAAGGATAAGGTAAAAAGTTGAATCAAATAAGGTATGGACCTTTTAATATTCTAGAAAGGATTGGTAACAATGCCTTCATTTGGATTTGCCTCCTTATATGCAAATGTATGCAGTTGTTAATGTTGATAATTTGAGATTATATGAGCCTCCTTTGATTGATGATCAAGGACAACATGTTAAGGTTCCTCCAATAAAATATTTCTCACCATAATTTCTCGAAGAATTCCAACAGGATACTATCCTTGACAGAAGGACAAGAACTTCAAAACGAGGGAATATACAGTAGCTTTGTGTTGGTGCAAAGGCACAAATACAAGAAAATATAAATGATTAAGGTTGGAAGGGTGAGGGACATGTACCCTCATCTATCTTTTGACTGAAAGTAGTCTTTCTAAGGCCCAAAAGCTTCCAATGGGAAGGAGTGATCCAAGGGATTGGTTTGGTGCTCAAAATTCAAAGCGTTAAAAAATGCTCGAAACTAATACCAGCGCTTAGATCTCGACGACCTGAATCCAATGCAACTTGTTTCACTAAAAACTAATATCATATACTTCTGATATTATGTTCTAATAGAATTTCCAAATAACTAAATTTTTTGTAATTGGGTTGTGGGTACACCTAGTTAGTAGTATGTACGCTAACTAGGCAGGCGACTAGGTAGTTGACTGTATACATTTTAGGCCAATGGTTGATTGAAAAGTTCCTTCTTATGATTGGTTCATGAATGGCGTAGTTTCTTCGGTTGTGGGTTCGTTCAAGTGGAGAAATGGTGGAGAACCACGTGGTACAATGGGTGGCTGCCACATGGTTGCCTATTGGTGTGTAAAAATTTATTAAGGAGTCGAGCCAATATTCTGACGAGAATTGAACCCGCGACATAGCACAAAGTAGCAAAACCATATACCACTATGCCACCACATTACCACTTAACAATCAAAGGATTCAACTTATGTTTAAAGTTGGCGCATTCACTATTTTTGGACTTGGGTCGGGGCTAAGCCCTAGCCCTGGTGCCCACGTCCACATAACCATGTGGCAGTACCATGGGCCAATACATAGCCCCAGTCTTGTGTTCATCTCCCACAACACGATGCACCTGGAGCCATAACTCACACCTGCGACCGAGAATGGATAGGGGCCAGCCTGGGGTCACATGACCCTACATACGACCAAGTGTGGGAGGAGAGAAGGGGGCCATCCCCAAGCCAAATGGCGTGTTATATGACCACATCCACTAGAAAAAATGAGTGCGCCCAATATTAAGCCCTCAGTGTAGGAATATAGAACATAACCCTCTGTTTTATGGGTATGATATGACCAAGCCCTAGGTGTGAGGGGCTCGACAGGTGAGGGAAAGTGGTTAGCCTCAGCCTCTAAGCACGTGGCCCCCATATGACCGAATATTTCATAACAGGGGGGTTAATGGACAATTTAAGTATCCGACAAATTCGCCCATTGGGCGGGATTGTACGCTAGGTTTGCACGCTGTTACGGGTTTGGGGTGCTCAAGCCAAGTTTAGGTCGAATTGGAGGATGGTTAGCTATGGAATTTGAGAAAAAACCTCTAACAAGCATAACTTTGTCAATTTTGGCAAATTGAGGTGCAAAAAGAACCCAGATGGATTTTCTGACATTTTTGGATCCATTTGAGACATTTCTATTGCATTTGGAGCATTGTAAAGCCATGAAAAGACAAATTTGAGCGCTTAATGAAAGAGGCCCTGCATTGCAAGCTGAATGAGGAGATGTAGCCCATGAGAGGGGTCAACTCCTTTATCATGTTTGTTGTTATGTTTTTCTGATTTGGTATGTTGTCTCCATTTTGGCTGCTAATTACGTTTAAAAATCACTTGTTTATGTGTTTTGTAACTTGATTCATTACCTATAACACATAAAATTTCATTTGCAATTTGTATATCACCTTCAGTTTTCAATTACAGATCATTAAAAGTGGTGTGCCATGTACTTTTTCTAATATTAAAGTCACTTGTGCTTTATAAAGTGACTTTATGTGTAAAATACATAGTTCACTTTTCTAATATTAAAGTGAGATGAGAAAATTAGAAAAATTTATAAAACTTGAAAAAGGTACTGGGATGCTTTTAAGTAATGGGTGCAATGTATGAGGGGGGTCATTTGGGAAAAGTGGTATCAACCACACATCTTGATATTTGTAGATTAAATCTCAACCATTGAATCCTAGGATTAGGGATTCAATCTTTTCCAAAAGACAAAAGGAGAAAAAGGAGGATTATTCTTCACTTCACACTTGAGATAATGAGAGGAGAAGAGAAAAGGAGATCTTCAAGGAGAATTCGCTACAAGAGAAGGAGAGTTCGATTTTCTAGGAGGGAGGCAGCCATAGGAGGCTCAAATCCCAAGGAGGAAACAATACAAAATGTTGCACGCATTTCAAGGAGAAGGCAACACATAATTCAAGGCACAATAACGTGAAACTTGAGGAGCTGGGAATGATTTTTAAGGAGGTTCTGAGAATGCATTTTGAGGAGAAATAAACTCTAAACAGGCCTGAAATTCGAGGTAGAAATGTCAAGAAGTTTGTTCTAGAAAGCACAAAAATCGAGGAGGTTCTAAGTGTTGTTTTGGCATGAATTTCTAGTAATTACAGTCAGTCTTTTGCACATAAATTGAGGTTGTATTTGCACAGATTTGAAAGTTGTTTTAGGCACATAAATCAAGGTTGTTTCAACACAGATTTCGAGGAAAATTCTTGAGCACAGAAATCGAGGAGTTGGGCTGTGTAAAAGTGTAGAAAATTTTGGGTACTTAAAATTGTGAAAATCTGAAAAATATCAGTGGGCACAATTTTCCGTATTTTTATTTAAAGCTTCAGCTGAAGTGAGATAAGTGTCGTGTTTAATTTTTTATGTACTTAGACTAATTTCTCAAGCAATAAAATCCTCCATTGAAGACCAATTTTCCCCAAAAGGTTTTGGGGCTTTTCCGGGGTCACGTTGACCAAAAATAAGTGTATCTCATGCTTGAAAGCTTGCATAAATTTTAATTTAATTACATCTGATAGGAAATGTGAAAAATAGTATAAGCACTCTTTAAATGTTTACAATGAATGCATATTGGAAATTATATCAGCAAGACTAAATTCAAAGAGACACACCCCATTTTGAAACATTTCCTTTAAATTTCTTATAAAGAGGTCTAATAAATCATCCTCTAAAATATTCTTTACCTTGACACTCAAATTTTGGAATCATTGAATGTGTTCTATAACTAGACTTCTTTTCCATAGATTTACCAATTGACAAAAAAATGTTTCACTCTTAATACCCCCATGATGAGTTGTCATCTTTCTATAAAAATAAACCAAGATGCAATAGAATCTTTTTTCATTTTACAAATTCATAGATATCATACAAATTGATCTTATTTTAAATACAAGGATGCAATAACTACCTTTCGTAAGGATGAAACTTGGTGTAGATCAAAGTATTGCTTCATTTGTAATAGCTGTGTTATAGGATTTTTACCTTCAAACTTCCTCATATTGATATTTAGAAAAAAATACTTTGATGATGCCAAACAGAAACTTCGATGCCACATATATTGAGTGATTAATGAACATGATTCTATGATTCAATATATTTTCTCATTAATTGTGATGAAATACTCCACATATGTGATTGAGTTTGAACACCACTCTTCTCCTTATGTTCATGATTCCCTAGATCTCCATATCCCTTTCAAGGAGATTATGTAATAAAATAGTTCATAATTTCTATATTTATTTCTTATTTTGAGTCATGGAATTTTTATTTCTTCCACATTTACATTTTAATGTTTTCTTGAGAATGTAATAAATCAACTTGTTCCAATATACTAATATTCATTTCATCAACTTTATTCTTTTGGGAAAACATGTGTTCGAATTCTTCACTTTCATCAAACATCATATTTGATATTTTATGTAGAGCACTACTAAAATTTCTTGTAGAACCCTTCCCCATATGAAAAATTAATCACAAATTTTCAGTCACTAATAATAATAAAAAAATATATTATTTGTGAATTATGAACTTTTCAAACCCTAAATTGGAGATTGTTTGGATGGCTAACAGTTTTCCTCATATACATTCTGAGTCGTAAACCACTTTCTAAATTATCAATTTAGAAAATAAGCGTATACTTACACATATATTTTAATTTAGAAAATAATTAGCATTTTGAAAAACTAATTATTCTAATTTGTATATGATTTAAGCATTTATTATTTTCATTCCTACATTGCATTGATTGTATTTTTTATTCACCATTATGGGTTATACAATCTTTCTAGGGGTATCCATAACTACAACGCATGGATTTCGGCAATGTTTTACTATTCTATTTCTAATAATGCCGTGATTTAGTGCTTCCTGCTTTGTTACATGGTACAATTTTCTCTATTGCGTTGCTATAATAAAAAGCCATTAATCTTATATTGATGAGGAAAAATTCAAAGATGGATTACTTATATGTTAATTGGAATAAAGTAATGGATTACTTATGTGTTAATTGGAATAAAGTTATGTTTAATTTTATAAGAATAAGATTCAAACTATTAGATTAATTTTGGATTTTTTTTTTAAAATTATCGAAAATTATTTATAAAAACTTACAAATATATTTTTTGGAATTTTTTTTGAAAATTATCTATAATCTTGGAAAATTATTTGTAAAAACTTACACATATTTTAATATGATCTCATAATGTAAAAAATAATACAAAACAACTTTCCCTGAAACATTCCTTGCTTTAAAAACTCACGAGGCATGGGATTTACATGTGGAAAACAAGAGAGTCGTATTTTCGCGTGAAAGTGATATCTTCTTGACAGTTATTCACATTGTACTTCAACATAATCTATCGCAACCTTGCCTGTTAAGTATTTGAATAGGTGACAAAAACTACCCATCACTTAGTCATTTGTTTTGTTGTTCACCTATTTGGATAGAAGTAGTTTAGGTAGGTATTTTAATAGGTAACAAAAACTACCTATCATTTAGTCATTTCGTTTATTGTTCATTTATTTTGATAAAAGAAGTTAGGTAGATGGAGGAATTATTTAGATGGTTAAAGGTGGTTTTAATTTGAGTCAAAAATTTAAAATATTTTGTAGAAATAATACTTGAATCATGTTTTTGATGGTGGAAATAGATTAGAACCATCAAAAACAAAAACCTCTTAAACACTTAAAATCTTAAAATTTAACTACTATAACTTGGATTTACAAGACTCCCTACCAATTTTTTCCTAAATAATATATAGAGCAACTTGCATAGTGATGGGAACACTCTTCGTATGGTAGATTAAGTATCGCTATGTGTTCAAAATCAATGATGAGGACTATTCGCCATCTCGTAGCTTAAGTGTTGCTATGCGTTCAAAATCAACGATTGACATATTGACCATCGATGAGGAAATACATAGATGGTTACCTGCCACCGATTTATTAATCAGCGTGACCTCTATACCTCTCAATAAGGGTTGCCATGATACTTACGTATTTAGAATAACAATGTTTCTTACAAATCCGCAGCGAAAAAGCAAGAAGAAAAGTCTCCATGTGTACGGTATTTATGTATTTATTGTTGGATTCATGATTGGACATGAATTTATTTTATGTATTATTGAAAGACTATCTGTCATTGTTTAAACAATTTCATAATCCCCATTTCATGTTCGTTGAAATTTATATGGCAAAATCTATCTTTTTTCTATTTTTTGATGAGTTAATAAAATATATTTTACGGTGAAAAGATAATCCCATGTGCCGTGTTATTCGCAATTTTTTGATAAAAATATGAATGATCAAGATATCTTTCGATTGTGTAATTAGTTCACTCTTGATCTTTTGACTTTTCCTATGGCATCATTGCATATGTTTTAGCTTTAACATGCACTTTCGCATTCTTTATATAATTATTGAAGATTATTTTTTTGGTTAGTTAGGGTTAGGTTATTGTTATTATTTTAGATAATTATTGTAGTTTTTTTATTAAAATTAAATATTAAAGAATTATAATATTTTTATGATGTTTATTTAATTTATTTAGATTTTTTTAGTTGCGTTAGTTTTAAGATGATTATGCATTTAATTTTTGGTTTTAGAAATTCTTATTTAATAATATTTAAGCCATTAAAATTATTTAGGGATCACATTGAATTTGTGTCACACCAACTTAAAACATAGATTTTTTTCCCATAAAATTGGTGACTTTCATATCACAGTGCCTTAAGAGTACACTCTTTCATCATCTATTCTATACCACCAAATAGAATTTTCTAAATAAAATTAAAATGCAATTGAAATTTAGTTGAACAATATTTAACTTTTATTCTTTCTATTCCTAAATCAATTTTATGTAAATGAATGAAATATTGTTCAATCTTAATTTAAAAATATTAATTTTCTATTATGATTATTAAATAGTCTCTAATGATTCCACAATACAATATTACACAATAAAAAATATAACTTCACCTAAAATTAAAATAAAGATACATCAATATATGATTTCCCATTATAAGTTATGTTAGTTTTCTTGTAATATTAGAGCATTCTCTTTAGTTTTTAGTTCATATTATTTAAGAAATTATTTAAACTACCAAATTATCAAATCAAATATTCTTCCAAGAGTATGGTCTCTGTTTTTATTTAAATTTTTGTGGAAATGGTAAGAAATGGGTGATACATTTATTTTTCGAAACAAATATATTATTATTATTATTATTATTATAAAAATTATTGTAAATAAGTGCTTTGTCTATTACATGGAAACCACATCAACACTTAAAAAATAATATTTTCTCATCATATTTGTAATAATGTATTTATTAAAGTTTTATATAAAAGAAAGTTATCTATATATCTCAAATAAACTGGTAGAAGTAGCAAAGTCGCTTAGCTTTTGATGAAGAACTAGAAAAGAAAAAAACATGTGCATGCTAGTGATAATTCTAAAAGGATGTTGACCTACTCTTCAGTGTTTTTTCATGTAGTGAATGTTACATTTTGCAAACTTTGTGCCATTCATCTTTTTATATAGGACTAAAATTTGTTGGTCAACGACAATGATTTGAAGTTGCATCTTATCGAATTGGAGCAATATTTTGTGATAGGCCTCATTTCTTTTCATTATAACATTGCTAACTAGTTTTTTTTATCTTATAGTATAGATATATTGTTTTATAGTATTTAGTGTCCCTATCCCTAGTGTTACTAGTTTTAGGAACATGGTTCCTCATTTCCTCATTGGTGTCAACATCATGAATGAAAACGGGTTCTAATCTCAACTATTTCGCCACTATCTCAATTTCTTTTTGAATGTTTAGTGGAGTTTGAAACCAAAATGTCTTTATCCCCTTTATTGGCATGAGAGAGGACTTTATTTCCTCGTGCTTGTTCATCCCTTCATCCATGGCACCTTGGGTAATAGTTCCTTTCCCTCAAAATTAATATCTCAAAGGAGTAAATCTTGTAATAAGATCTTACGGGACAAGAAAAAAGTGTCAACCGCAACTAATGGATCACTATCATGCTTCTTACTTATTAGAAAGGATGAATAATGGTTGGGGAGATACAAATAAATGATATTAGAGTTCCATTTGTATAGAGACTCATACAGACCTAACACTAATAGAATGGAAAATAGTGAGAAAAGAAAAAGGAAAACCAAAAACAAAAATTATCTTAATGAATTGTAAAGGCAAGAAGTACTTGGAAGTGTTGGTTAAAATCGATCAACCTCTCATCTGTAATTTCATTCAAGCAATCATCTGAGGTGGTAAAAGGCCATTACCTTTCTTCCCATTAAACATCATATTGGAAATTACCTCTCATCATTTACACCCTTTGATCATTGTGTCTCTCATGCAATGGATGTATTATGGATTGAGAGTTGCTACCTTGATTAAGTAAAAGCTACTACAACATGGATACATGATAGCGCCTTTCTTTTAAGTTTTTTTCTCATTCTTGACACTTGATCTAACATTCCTTGAAAAAGTCAATTTTCATTAATATTAAAATCATATTTTGATTTATATTTACTAGTTTTATTTAAATTAATTATAAAAAAATAACTAACTCAATTTTTTTTTGTAACTCAAGTCATTCATATAATTTCCCGGATGCGGGTGA
>APFE031720288.1:2436-29788 GCA_000404065.3 Pinus taeda
TGTAATGTAAAGGAGGTTGCCCCCTCGAAGAGGCTGAATTCTAAGGCGTTGATCTATCTTTTCTATCTTTTCTTGAGCTGGTTTCATAACAGGTTGTGTTCTTAAACGTTGATGATAGTGTATGTAAACATTACTTGGAGCTGCTTCATGAGTTCAAGATTATGGTTTATGCAACACATATGTAGTAAGGAAATAGAACCATGGCGTGGATCCACCTTGTCATATCAAACAACTGCTTTCAGTTGATTTGAGGTGTGATCGAATCACAATCCATAGACCATGTTGGAATTGGTGATGGGGCCGTGTTCACATGGCATAAATGGCATATGTAAAGGCACTTTACCTACTCTATTTCATATTTTATAAAAGGAGCCACCTTCAATTGCTATGGGCATTTATTATCTTATCATGGTAGCCACCATAGAAATGAGGAGTGGCATGATACTGATTGTTTGAACTCAATTATTGTTATGATTATCATTAGCTCATGAATATGGTAAAGGGACAGACCATTATAAGCCAATTATTTTTCATGTGTTATGGGTCAACCATCCATTTTGTGTTCTGGGTATCTTTTCTTCGCATATTCTGTATTCTGGGTCTCTTTTCTTCGCATATTCTGTATTTGGGTATCATTTGCAGGTTAAGAGCATAACATTCATCTTCATCCTTAGCGATGCCTTCATTACCTTCAAAAATACCATACTACTGCAGGGTCCTGCCATAATTATCTTTTGTCTTTGTCCCAACGCTGCTTAGAAGCAGGAGTGGGGAGCGACAATATATATATATTTTTATATATTTTGAACCTTCAACTGGATTCAGGATGCAAGGAGCCATTTTTATTTTTAGAATCTGAACTACAATGGGTAAATTAGGGTAAATGTACATAGATGGAGTGGTTTCAATGTTCATGCGTAATGTGATTTAGGATTTCCCACGAGTACGGATTGAGACAACAACAAATTTTTAATTGGATGGAGATTCTAAATGATGAAGGGGCCACTTGCATATCCCTATTGCTATGTTATTGAGCTTATTGGGTGTGAATGGAGGCCATGGGACATTGGAGTGATACCATATTGAACACAACTGCATTGTTCTAACCAAGCTGTGGGTCAATTCATTTTGATATTTCTGATTGCATGGGGTTGTGTTATTAAACACTAATGGTAGTGTATGTGAAGATTAGCTGGAGCTGCTTCATGAGTTCGAGACTATGGTTTATTCTACACATTTATTGTAAGGAAATAAAACCATGGCATGGATCCACCTTGTCATATAAAACAATTGCTTGCACTTTATTTGAGGTGTGATTGAACCGCAATCCATAGACCATGTTGGAATTGGTGATGGGGCCGTGTTCACATGGCGTAAATGGCATATGTAAAGGCACTTCTCCTACATGATTTCATATTTTACAAAAGGAGCCACCTTCAATTGCAATGGGAATTTTATTATCTTATCATGCTAGTCACCATAACGATGAGGGGTGACATGATACTAGTGGCATGGAATCGAATATTATTATGATTACCATTAGCTCATGAATATGGTAAAGGGAACAAACCACTATAAGCCAATTTCTTTTCATGTGTTATGGGTCAGCCATCCATTTTGCACGATTGAACCTTCAATTGGATCAAGGATGCAATGAGCCATTTTAATTTTTAGAATCTGAACTACAATGGGCATATTAGGTTAAATGTACATAGATGGAGTGGTTTCAATATTCATGCATGATGTGTTTTATGATTTCCCACGAGTAGGGGTTGAGCCAACTGCAAGTTTTTAATTGGATGGAGAGTGTAGATGATGAAGGGGCCACTCGCAGATCCCTATTGATATGTTATCGAGCTTATTGGGTGTGGATGGAGGCTCTGGGACATTGGAGTGATAACAAATTGAACACAATTGCATTGTTTAAACCAAGCCATGGGTCAATTCGTTTGCATATTTCTGATTGGATGGGGTTGTGTTCTTAAACCTTGATGATAATATATGTAAACATTATTTGGAACTGCTTCATGAGTTCAAAATTATGGTTTATGCAACACATATGTAGTAAGGAAATAGAACCATGGTGTGGATCCACCTTGTCTTATTAAACAATTTCTTTTACTTGATTTGAGGTGTGATCGAACCACAATCCATAGACCATGCTGGAATTGGTGTTGGGGCCGTGTTCACATGGCATAAATGGCATATGTAAAGGCACTTCACCTACTATATTTCATATTTTATAAAAGGAGCGACCTTCAATTGCAATGGGAATTTTATTATCTTATCATTGTAGCCACCGTAGCAATGAGGAGTGACATGACACTGATGGCATGAACTCAATTACTATTATGATTATCATTAGCTCATGATTATGGTAAAGGGACGAACCATTATAAGCCAATTATTTTTCGTGTGTTATGGGTCAACCATCCATTTTGCACAATTGAACCTTCAACTAGATCGAGGATGCAAGGAACCATTTTTATTTTTAGAATCTAAACTACAGTGGGTAAATTAGGGTAAATGTACATAGATGGAGTGGTTTCAATATTCATGCCTGATGTGATTTTGGATTTCTTACAAGTACAAATTGAGCCAATTGCAAATTTTTTATTGGATGGAGACTGTGAATGATAAAGGGGGCACTCGCATATCCCTATTGATATGTTATTGAGCTTATTGGGTGTGAATCGAGGCCATGGGACATTGGAGTGATAACATATTGAACACAATGATGAAGGGGCCACTCGCATATCCCTATTGATATGTTATTGAGCTTGTTGGGTGTGAATGGAGGCCGTGGGACATTGGAGTGATAAAATATTAAACACAATTGCATTGTTTTAACCAAGTCATGCGTCAATTCATTTGTATATTTTTGATTGGATGGGGCTTCGTTCTTAATGCTTGATGGTAGTTTATGTAAACATTACTTGGAGCTGCTTCATGAATTCGAGGTTATGGTTTATGCAAGACATATGTAGTAAGGAAATAAAACCATGGCATGGATCCACCTTGTCATATAAAACAACTGCTTGCACTTGATTTGAGGTGTAATTGAACCACAATTCCATACACCATACTGGAATTGGTGATGGGGCCGTGTTCACATGGCATAAATGGCATATGTAAAGGCACTTCACCTACATGATTTCAAATATTATAAAAGGAGCCACCTTCAATTGCAATGGGCATTTTATTATCTTACCATTTTAGCCACCATAGCGATGAGGAGTGACATGATACTGATGGCATGAATTCCAATATTATTATGATTATCATTAGATCAAGAATATGGTAAAGGGATAGACCACTATAAGGCAATTTTTATTCATGTGTTATGGGTCAGCCATCAATTTTTCACGATTGAACCTCCAACTGGATTGAGGATGCAAGGAGGCATTTTTATTTTTAGAATCTAAACTACAATGGGTAAATTAGGGTAAATCTATATAAATGGAGTGGTTTCTATATTAATGCGTAATGTGTTTTATGATTTCCCACGAGCACAGATTGAGACAACTACAAATTTTTAATTGGATGGTGACTGTAAATGATGAAGGGGCCACTCGCATATCCCTATTGATATGTTATTGAGCTTACTAGGTGTGAACGGAGGTTGCGAGACATTGGAGTGATATCATATTGAACACAACTACATTCTTTTAACCAAGCCGTGGGTCAATTCATTTTCATATTTCTGATTGCACGGGGTCGTGTTCTTAAACATTGATGGTAGTGTATGTAAAGTTTAAACATTACTTGGAGCTGCTTCATGAGTTCAAGATTATGGTTTATGCAACACATATGTAGTAAGGAAATAAAACCATGGCGTGGATGCACCTTGTCATATAAAACAACTGCTTGCACTTGATTTGAGTTGTGATCAAACCACAATTCATAGACCATGCTGGAATTGGTGATGGGGTCGTGTTCACATGACATAAATGGCATATGTAAAGGCACTTCACCTACATGATTTCATATTTTATAGAAGGAGCCACGTTCAATTGCAATGGGAATGTTAATATCTTGTCATGGTAGCCACCATAACGATGAGGAGTGACATGATACTAATGGTATGAACTGCAATATTATTATGATTATCATTAGCTCATGAATATGGTAAAGGGGACAGACCATTATAAGCCAATTTTTTTCATGTGTTATGGGTTAGCCATCCATTTTGCATGAATGAACCTTCAACTGAGTTGAGGATGCAAGGAGCCATTTTTATTTTTAGAATTTGAACCACAATGGTTAAATTACGGTAAATGTACATAGATGGAGTGGTTTCAATACTCATGCTTGATGTATTATATGTTTTCCCACGAGTATGGATTGAGCCAACCACAATTTTTTAATTGGATGGAGACTGTAAATGATGAAGGGGTGACTCGCATGTCCCTATTGATATGTTATCGAGCTTATTGCGCTTGAATGGAGGTTGTGAGACATTGGAGTGATACCATATTGAACACAACTGCATTGTTTTAACCAGGCCGTGAGTCAATTCATTTGCATATTTCTGATTGTATGGGGTTGTGTTCTTAAACATTGACGATAGTGTATGAAACATTACTTGGAGCTGCTCCATGAGTTCGAGATTATGGTTTATGCAACACATATGTAGTAAGGTAATAAAACCACTGCGTGGATCCACCTTGTCATATAAAACAATTGCTTCCACTTGATTTGAGGTATGATTGAACCATAATTCATAGACCACGCTGTAATTGGTGATGGGGCCGTGTTCACATGGCGTAAATGGAATATGTAAAGGCACTTCACCTACACGATTTGATATATTACTAGCCTAGATCCATATAACTCCAGATCTACCAAGCACCCAGAGGGATCAATTTTTTTTGTATCTTCAGATATTTGCATCTCGAGAGATTTGATCCCTCTCAACGCTTGGTAGATCTAGAGTTAAGATGGATCTAGGTTGGTTTAATTCCCCCCTTTAAATAGGTTATATTCCACATGAATACCATGGACAATACCATGGGTTCTCATTAACCTGGAGCTCAAAAACCACCAGTAACTTGACCATGTCAAGTTTACCTTAACCACCTGTTGTAGTTGCTACAACATCCTCCAAAATTTTTGCGTGAACTCGAATTTTGGATCCTTTCACGGATCTTATGATCGGTATTTCCATAGTCACTTCTTGGTCAACATATGGTTTTGAGCTCCCTTCTTGGACTGGAAGTGTTGAAGTCGCTTGCTCACACATGATTAGTCTGTAACAAGTGCATGAGTGCATTCTTTTATGCAGGCTTGGACAAACATAACACTCTACTATCAAGGCTATCCCTGTGCGATGTCCAATCCATGTCGACAGTTAGTGCGCACTAACAACGAAAATTTCTCACATTATAGCTGCATTTGTACTTCTATTTCGGTGAGTTTTGCAATCTATCGCTCTCGCGCACCTTTGTTTTCGCGAGTGTCCCTTTCGTGTTTTTGGCTATCGCTTTCACTTGCTTGCACTCTAACCAATGTCGTTTTCATGTTATCTTTTCTCTGGCATGTGTTGTTTTCACCGTCGTTCATGTATTACAAGTGTCGTTCACATTTCATGTTGTCTTCTGGCATCAAAATTACCGCTTATCATGCAAATTGGAGTTTTGGTTTGTTTCAAGAGGCAATCTTTGTGATATGAGTTGTTCTTATCATGTAGGATTGTTTCGTACTCATTTCCAAAGATTCACGCACTTTCACACAAGCGTCGTCATTATCATCGCAAAGTTTATCTTCAGTGTCACACTTGTCGTAAGTTGCCACAAATGTTGTCGTACTAAGGGAAGTATGTGTTCATAGGTTTTGGATGATCTACGTTGTGTTGCCAAGTGTCTAAGTGTGCGATCATAGTCAAGTTCTATCATTGTTCACATTGCTTTCATTGATCTCGCACTTAGCCAAATTTCAGAAAGTTTCTAACAGCCTAGCCTCATCTAGCGCTCATGAACTGTGCATTGCGTAGTCTCAGACCTTAAGCAGCAACCTTGTCTCTTGGCACTACACAATGCGCAAGCCCAGACTCCCATAACTGCATAACCACCCAGTCCCCTATGTCTTCGAGAACTTTGAAGTTGGTTCAACTAGTGCCCAACCCCTTAGCCTAACTCACTTAGCTCTCAAGCTGCACAATCTTCTTCCTTAGCCCAGCCTGAACTACACATTGCGTAATCTCAGAGCCCAAGCTCCGCCCTTGACTGCCTGAGCTGCAAAACTGCGCAGTCATTGGGCCTTTCCCTTGGCCCACCATTGGTTCCGGCTCAGTCAGTGGATCATCATGCAACATCTTAGATAGGGGTTTATCAGATTGATGTCATCTTGTCATGAGTTGATTGCAGACATAGGAGCTCTACCATACTATGGCAAGACGATAAAGGAGATGGAGAAGGAAGACATGTTAGATGACACCTAAGGAGCTGAGGACAAAGGATGATCAATAGGCAAGAAGACAAACGAACACTGGAATATGATCAAAGACTGTATGAAGACCCCATCTGATTTACAACTTTTTGGAGGATAGATATGAAAAACAAAGGACATCTCTCATGAAGTTGAAGTAAGAAGGACAACTTATCATTGCCACATCATTATGTCTTCAATGTCATGTATTGTCGCAAACATTGAAACTCATTTCATGTATTTTCTTTTAAGTGTTTTGGTCTCATTTGCAACGTACGCAAAGTGTTATCTGTTCGCATACTGGTTGTCGCACAACGTTTAAAAGCCTATTTTGATTGTTTCAAGGGCCTACCTTTGTGTATATGATATGTCGTAACCATGTAAACACCAGTCGCACTCATTCACAAATTTTTGAGCACTGTTGCACAAGTGTCGTCACGGTTGTAGCAAAGTGTATCTTAAGTGTCACACTTGTTGTAACTGGTCATAAAGTGGTCACACTGAGGGAAATGTGTTGTTCATGTGTCTTGACTGATCTATGTTGTTGAGTCATCAAATATTCTAAGAGTGAGATCACAGTCGAAGTCTAATCACTGTTCACATGAGTTTAACGGTCTTACACTTAGTCATTTATGAGAAGGCTTCCCAACTAAGCAGCTTGGCTTCACCCGACTTCCCTGAACTGTGCACTACGCAGTTCCAATCCTCTAGTTGAGACCTTGCCCATTAACACTACGCAATGCGCAGTTCCTGCCTCTCAAGAGTACTGCATTGCACAGTTTCTGTGCTCAAGCTTCGGCCTTGACCTCTAGAATTGCGCAATCATTCCTCCCAACCCGACCTTCACTACGCAATCACAAGCCTCAAGCTCAACCCCTGCACCTCTGAACTGCGCAATTGCGCAGTAGCTCAGTCTTCCTTGCCTCTTGAAACTGCACAATATGTCCTCCCATTGTCCATCCCCTTGGTGTGCCTCACTGTCAGTTAGGACTGTGCAGTTGTTTCCCTCAGTCTGGCCTGAATTGGGCAACGTGCAGTCTCAGTGATCAAGCCTCACACCTGGCTGCTTGAACTGCACAATTGTGCAATCACTGAGCCCTCTCTCTCGACTTGTCACCTGGTCTCGACTCAGTTAATGGATCCAAATGCATTATCTTAGGCTAGGGGGATTTCAGATTGATGTCGTCTCGCCATGAGTGAATTGCAGATGTAGGTACTCTCTCACACCATGACAGGATGATGAAGAAGGAGATGCAGTAGGGGAGGATGTTGAAAGACATATTTGCAACTGGACATGCAAGCTGATCAATCAAGGCGAAGCAAAGGGACTGTCATGTCCCTTATCAAACACATTTGTAACAGGGTGTTTCTTCCCATTTTTGCACAATTTTGGCTAAGGGAAAGAACCCAACATTTTTGACTTAGGGACTTCGGAGAAAATTCGACTTAATTTGGTTCCTAATGGAAGGTGGGGGTCACCCACGTGGGAATTCGAACTAGGCCATCTGAATGGCTTGGAGGGAATTCTTAGTGCTGGACGGAGGGGCTCACATGAGGCAAGGAAGGCCCACAAAGATAAAAGGAGAGAGCTCTCATTTGGATTCATTCTTACACCTTGCAATCAAAATTACTTGACTGTTCGCTTTGCTGTTTAGCTAAGTCAACTGACTGTTTAGCCACGAATCTCTCAAGCGAGAGATTCAACCTCTACTTTGGGGGACCATCCGTGCCCGTCCTAGAGAGGCAGTTCCTTAAGTATTTCTGTAGTTCCAGGAGTGTGTTAGAGGATCAGTGATCAAGCATTTGCCGAGAGAGTTAGAGGATTGGGAGAGCAGCAAAGGGCTAGCCTTTCTTGTGAGTTTTGGAGCCAACAGAGCCAGCATCCCAACAGTTTGAATTACTGGGCTTGGGGACAACGCAGAGGGATAGTCCAACAATTTCGTGGAGCTAAGGTGCAGGTGCCATAGGTCGGAAGCCCATCCGGGAAGTTAGAGGATTGATAGCAAAGGTCAGCCCAACACTTTGGGTCCATTTCCCGGAGGATTTACAGGTAGATTCCAACAGGGTGAGTTTTGCATTTGGAGTTGAAGCTAGGCTCCAAAGGGGTCGAATTTCATATCTCTAAACCAACCAAATTCCTTCGTGGGTTTTTTTGGATTTTCTGAGAGGAGTCAATGGTTAAAGTTTCAGAATTTTCCGGATGCTATTTGGGCCCGAAATCCTAATTCTTATAATAGGGCGAATTGCTAATTAACCCGGGAATTCGCACCATTTTGTGGGTTCGACTTTGGCTCGGAGATAGGCCAAACCCTTTTTGGGTTTTGGTCAAGGATCTTGAGATTAAATTTGCAGCATTTTGTAAGCATCGGAGGTGGAGTTTCTTGCAGTCCCTTTCGAGCCAACAATGTAGTTTTCTGGGCAACGCAGAGCATTAGAGGAGCAATCATTTCCAACATTTGAGATCATTGTATTATCACATGGGTTTTGTCACGCTTGCCATTGAGGCAAGCCCAGGTTCATTCCTCCATACTATTGTACTTGCTCCATTGATTAATAAAATGGCTCAATTGGTTATTACTTTTGGAGTTTTATGAGCATTTGCTGATTGTTTAAAATTTATGTGCTGTAAATCGTTTTTTCTTTGCATATCACTATTTATTTAAGTTTGGAATATTACAGGGACCCAATTTGCGACCACAACCCAAGACTTGAGATCATCAAAGACTCCTTATCACCAAGCCATGAGGAGGTGGAAGACAAAAGCATTCTCAAGCAGATATCAGAGACACAACAACAAGAGTGGCATGACACTGCCACATTGTCAAGCAGTGCATGTCAACAATGTCATGTCATGAGTTGTCATAGGCCACATCATCATTTTGGATCATGTATGTTCAAAATGTATTGTAAAGTGGAAGTCCAAGGGACACACATGGAATTTGAAAAGTCATGTAAGTTGAAAGGTCATAGGAAGTCAAACAACCATGAGGGTAGTCAAAGACTCACAAGGAGGGTGAAGCATCACCTTTGGTTATATATACACCCTCATTGTATGAGCAAAAGAGTTTTCACGTTGGCTGCTCCTGTAAGGCATTAGAGAGATAAGCTATTTCTTTGAGGAGCAAGGACTGGCTCCAATGTTCCACTACTGGAGCTAGTGATGTACATTGTAAACATGTGTCTTGGAACTTTTACTTAATAACATAAGCCTTCAAGGCCAACACGTTCTTCATGCATGGATTATGAATAAGACTATTTTGCAGATGTTTGTATTTCATGTTTTCTTTCACATGTGCTAAGATAGTTGAATTATTTCGGTTATTTTAGTACTTATCTTATTGAGGATGTGTTGTAATGGTTGTTATTGTTGTCCCATCCTTGTGGACCGTTTTGCAGGATATTAGACAAATCTTTCTTCATTGGTTGGTTGTAATCGACCGTTGCATCCTCTGTGGACTATTCCGCTGGATGTTAGACAGATCCTTCCAGTTCATGTGTGTCTCTTCTTGGGTGGGACTACAACCTCTCACTTAGAGGCTCACTTTTCTCCCCTCTCCACAGTAGAAGAACCTTGACATATTTACCACTGAACACTCACCAAGCACACCTCGCGTTTCGAAGACACCATTGCATACCTCTCTTGTGCTGACAGTTAGAACCAAGGCATATCTTTGAGATATATGGCAACCGGGCTGATATTCTGGATGGGGCTCCTACACCAATTGGCGTAAGGTCTAATTGGGACTTCACATTGGGGAGACCCTTTGGTTGACGAATTTCTAGCACCATCCGACGTCAACACAACCTAACAAAAATTAATAAAAAAATAATAACGTAATTTTTTTTTTTTAACATAGGGTTAGTTTTATTTTTATTACAAATGTAGCTTAACCACCCAACAAAAACTGATAAAAAAAAATAATAACATAGAATATTTATTTTAACAGAGTTATTTTTATTTTATTTTATTTTGACTGAGTCAAAATGTTGACATGACAATACATTAAAACATCTCTTGCATACTGGGCTCGAGAGCGCCTCTCGGTGCAATAAAAGGAGCCACCTTCAATTGCAATGGGCATTTTATTATCTTATCATGGTAGCCACCATAACGATGAGGAGTGACATGACACTGATGGCATGAACTCCAATATTATTATGATTATCATTAGCTCATGAATGTGGTAAAGAGGATGAATCATTATAGGCCAATTTTTTTCATGTGTTATGGGTCAACCATCCATTTTGCATGATTGGACCTTCAACTAGATCGAGGATGCAAGGAGCCATTTTTATTTTTAGAATCTGAACTACAATGGGTAAATTAAGGTGCTGCATAAGGGCCATGTGAACCTTAGCAAACCTAGTGTTTTTTTTTAGTTAATTGATTTTTTTTTTTTGTACATCTTTGAGGTCGGTCAAGTAGATCAAGGGACTACATTGATAAATCGCAAACGTCCAACACTTTCTAAAATAGAGGAAATATCCTTTTGTTATTTTAAAAAGTTGAGATAGAGACTCTATTTTAAGAGCAACTTCCTTACCTTTTAAGTGGGAGATTTCTCTCCCTTGGAGCTTAATGAGAGTCCTGTTGGATGTGTTTTTAGGGCTGTGCAAATATCTTGTGGGCGAAGCTGTATTTTAGATCTTAAATGCTATTTTTGTTTCATTTAAGTAATCTAGACATGTTCTTTTGGGAGCAAGAGTTTGGTACACTTTTTCGAAATTCTAGGTGGACTATCATTGGATTTTTATCAATGATTATGTTGCTATTTCTACTTATGGACTGGATGTACATATACACAACTCCTGGTAACTGTAATACTCTTAAATGTTGGATATTGTCTATCACTGCAACAACTAGGTCTATTTCTGCAATACAAGGTAGAAAGGAAAGAGCATTAGTGGCTTGTACTTCTTAGCCATAATATCTCTTTCTTGGTTGCATTTGTGCCTTGGTTGTGACTCCATTTACCCAATAGAGTAAGCACTAATCTCCAGCGCACCATCCTTTCATTTTCCTTTCAACTTTTAAATCTGTTTCACTAGAAATTACCCTTCATATCACCTTGCATGTATTAGTTTAATTTCTAGCAATCCCAACTAGGGAACCCTCCCTTGAGTTGGAGAAGAGCCCACCTGAAGAGCCGACTTGATTTGGGTTGGCGAGGTGACTATGGCCAACCTTCGAGTTACCCAAATCAATCATCTCGGTGCTTGAGACTTGTACATTTTGGATAATCGATTGTGTGATAACACATCCTTAAAGGGGATGTAAGTGAAATCAATGAAAGCTTTCCTAGCGAGCCGATGAAAGAAAAACATAGGGCGAGGAAAGGGTGACTCTAGTACGAAGTGCCCTCTCTACTAAGTTGCTCATGGATGATGGTCTTGCATAACCCATATATAAGACTATGACACTACACATGAAGTCTATCCCTAACCATATCACTTATCACTTACACCTATTAATTGAAAGGTCGGTGTAAGGGCATCGACTTGATGGGCACAGGTGACTTCATGAAAATATGGAAGTTGAGGTTGCCGCAACACCCACAAGGGAGCAAATTGAACTATTTGGGGTGCTCCATACTCATATTCAGCGAGGCAATCACCTTGGGCATGTCGGTGTACCAAGGGACTTGTCTGTGCATGGACCGCACAAACAAGGTGTTTGGTTGGATGAGTAGATCTCATAGATGAGCCTTGGAGAAATTTGAGGATGGCATGCAGAATGACGACACGACACATCGATCGCATGGCGCGACGAGCAAAGGTTGGATGGAATCGTGCACACCTTATAGAGTTTTCTTGGGCTTGCTAGGCGAGCAAGCGAACACAACGCACCTCGGGTCTGCCAGACATTTGAGAGAACATGCAATGGGGTCAACACAGTGTGGCGGAGTTCGGTCGGGCATGAATTGAGAAGGATGGTCAGTTTGGTTGCGCATGCTTGCATGAAGGAGACGACAGCTGAATTCGTTGGATGAAATTTGGGGTTTTTTCGTCGGCCATGACACAGAACAAAAGGTCATCTTAGATCACGTGGAAAATGCATTTATTTGATGGAACGAGTTGGGCACCTATATATGACATGTTGTGGTGGGAAGTAAAGACACAATGAAGAAAGAATACACTTCGATTACCACAAAATAAAGCACATCACAAGTCACAAGAGTGTAATGAAGGCAAGACATGAGGAGGTTGCTTAATTGGAGTATAGTGAGGGAGAAAGATGCACGAAAGGTTGTGGCCATGTAAGTCTATTTATTGTGATATAGTTGGATGGTGTGTATTGCTCAAGTTGGGTAACCAGGTAGGTATGTGTCGGGGGAACTCTTGCATAACTATTGTGGTGGCACTATTGCTGCACAAACTAGCAGGCCATGTAAAAGGGAAAAAGCTAAAGGGCACAACAACGCCATGGGACAGAGGCCCACTGTCACCATAGCCTAATTCCCCTTCTCTTTTCGAATTTTCACCAACAGGAGCATATCCCTCACTTGTGATAGATATATGAAGGATAGATTTGAAGTGATGTAAGGAGGCTTATTCAATGGAAAGGTTCAATGGAAGTGTGAGCTTTGGGAGAAGCTAGGAAGACTTTCCAATAAAAACCCCTTGAAAGGAAGACTACACGAAACCTAGGGTTGAGATATTTGATGATATATGAGTTCATCCAAGGTCAGGGTAGATAAGAGAAAAGGTTATGAATGATATACTTCAACAAGTACTAAAGCACAAGCCTTGAAGAAATCCCCAAGTTGAGGTATTAGCTTCTAGGGCTCCCACTTGGTGTGATCGCTAAGTTATCAAATTTCCAGAGACCCCACCATAGGAATTGCATCAAAATGTGAGGATCACTAGAGGAGACATTAAAGAAGAGATCTATCCAAACAAAATTGAAAACACACTCCTCTATTGGAATTTGCACCACGCCCCAAAGAGGCCTCCTTTAAAGGGACGAGGAAAAGAGGTGCGAAAAAAGGTGAAAAGGAAGATGATTCATTGAGTTAAGATTGATCACAAGGGAATTAAGTCTAGTCCCTAGCAATTGGGAGAATTGGAGTAAAAAATGACCTTGTTTTGGAAATTCACTCTTAAAGGAAACCTAGAAGCAATTTCGTTAGCTCTAATGAAGCAACTATGCAACATTTCTAGATTTTTTTACTTCGCTGGAAATTATTAGTGGAGTGTCAAGGGAGCAAAATGCAACATGACCTCTAGGAACATTCGTTCATTATCCATGAATAAATCATGCAAAATTTCCAATAGCTTCATTTTTCTAACAAAATTTCATTAATTAGGGCACATTAAAGACCATAAGACAATATTCCATGCATTAGACATTCATAAAATCAGATAGCATTAAATAAAACTTACAAGACAATGAAGAATATATCCATCCACAAGAATGCCAAAGAGAAGCTCCAAGAGAGATAGCGAAAATTTCCAAAATTCAAAATGCATTAAATTTGTCCAAAGTTCACCTCTAATTGCAGGTCCAAAATTTTCTAATGAGAGATTGAAAATCCAAGGTGTGATGTTTTGGAGAGACTAGCTCTCTCTTATTTATACAATAGCTAAGAGTTCAAATTATGAAACTTGAAGCCTCTCCAATGCCTAAAATGCTATGTAACCCACCCATGGTTACAAGCCAACCATGATAGTTCAATAATTAAGTCGAATAAGCCTTCCTACGCAAGGTTGACATGGAGGCCTAGAAGGGCAACGATGAGGCCTCAAGTGCTAAGGATGCGAGCGAGGGCCTCAAAAATGATGAGTAAGAGGGGGATGCCCTCCAAATGCTGAAAAACATCTCCAAACCCCTATTTGGGGCTTATGGGCTCCAAATGGCTCTCCAAGTGGCTCATAATCAAGTCGATGCTCCATCAATGAGCACTAGAAGATGACACATGCCCTACCATGTCTCCCTAGGAAAGACACAACCTCTCAGCCTTGGGTCAATTGCCAACTGTCGGTTGCATTGTGTAGCTGGTTGGGCAACGTGGTCAAAGTGCATCATCATCTCTGTATAACTTGGGCACGAACAAGCAAGTGGTGGTGCTGAAGAAGCCCATGGCGTGGTAATCGATGCTCTATATGGCTAGAGGCCCATGGTTCTCTACGCTCACCCTACAAGTGCCATTATGACCCTCTGGAGGGCTTGGATCTCGTATAGGGAGACCAAGTCTAAGATGAAAGACCCACCTGCAATCTTGTATTAGATCCAATGTGTTCCCTCACCTTCCAATACAATAATTCATTAGTGCAATTGAGTAAGTAAGCTCGGTAATCAAGGGTAGAAGTGGACGCTTCATAGTGGTGTTCCCTTCTAAATGGGGCTTTGGACATGCCCAAATGTTTCTTTCCTTGGCAAGAGAGGTTAATAAAGGACCCTATTAGCGGGTTTCAGCCTCCAAGGGAATGACATGTCCATGGTAGATCCATGAAATGGTAGGTGTCATGTGAAATAGTGATGGAATAGAGTGGGGGCAACATGGGAGGGTCCAAGCCATATGCCATGGTACAAGGGTATCTATGACCCAATGGACAAATGTGGACCTAGATGGGGAAAGCGTGTAAAGGGCTTATAATGAGTGGAGGGTAGTGAGATATATGGTGTTGGGAAGTGGGACTACACAACCAAAATCAAGGTTTCCCATGTAGTGTCACTCCTAAAGCTAGTAGCCACTAAAGGAGATCCCACAGGACTAGGATACAAGATTGACCCCCAAGGCTGAGACAAAGAAACAAGAGTACAACCCAAGCCCTTTCTTTCCTCCAAGTCCCCCCACTAATCCATGCCCCAAGTGTGCCCAAGGAAAGCAATCATAAACATCCAATTACATAATGAAAAATCATACCTTCAGGGTTGGATGACCCACCTTCAAAAATACGATAGTGATAGATGAGCATGGTATGACAATGGTTGGCTCAAGTGGCGGAGAATGGTAGCACATCGAGCTATTAGGTGGCTGCTGGCTGGCGGCTGAAGACAAATCTAGGAGAAAATTTCTCCTATAGGGGTCACCCACTAGTGGTGGGTAACATTTAGCTCCAACTGGGACATGAGCTCTTAGTAGAGTCAAGAACCATGTACTCGAACAGGGAGGTCATGTGAACGCCAACAATCTCCTGGGATTGTAGACCTGTTAAGTACACATCACAGACAAAGCAAATAGGGCAGCATGTTTAGATGGCATCCTTTGATCACCCATGGTTTTGTTAGTCCATAAAATCAACAGGCAATAAAATATAGTCTAGAATGCAAATCTAATCTAAATGCACCTAATCTAGTATGATAACATAATATGATATTAAATTCTAATGCAAAAATCAATATGCAATGCATCCTACTCTAATGTGTTTGTTAGGTTATGCAAGTACTAAGTGTAATCATTGATCCAATGCGACCAACATATCATCCAGTCAATGTGAGAACACTTGCCCCTAAGACTAATGCAACAAGTCCAAAAGCAAAGATAGGAAGAATCATATGTAGGATCACAAGGGCAGGAGGTGGGAAAATAAAAGACCAAGATATCATAGAAAGGAGTAACGCATGAAGGGAAGGACACAAATCTGCAAAAACAAATCCTTTATTGCAAATAGAGAATGGATGATTGGATCATCGATACCATGAATTCCCTATCCAAATTGTTTTTAGGATCGCCATGCTTCATGGTTACCCTAGGGTCATGATGAGAAGGATAAGGGGAATGATGGCATAAAGGGTCACAACAAATTGATTGGTTGATAGGATGATTGTATTGAAGAGAGGCAATCATTGTGTGCTCATTATATTTAGAGCACGGTTGGGAAGAAGTGATACATCAAATAAGTTGCTCTTCCTTAAGATCATATTCAAGAAGGGCAAAGGACTCATCATTACTAGTGATTGTATGAGAAGGGATGAGGCAATGGTTCATGGATACTTCAACTATATTCCTAGAATCATAAAGAAGATGAGGAGAAGCAAGGCCCTTGTCGATGTCATCATCAATGTCGTGAATGGGGCCTTTGTTAAAATGACAGTCAATTGCTTCCAAGAACCCTCCTTTATGTAAGGGAAAATAATGATCCTCCCTTTCAATGCTAATAAATATATCATTACATGTAATGTCTTGAATAAAGGGAAAACCAACCTCAACCTCATCCTCTTTATCTGTCTCATAAATAGGATCACTATCAAATCGATTGCCAATGACCCCCCATTTCCCTTCTTTAACATGCAAGTAATCACTAATACCAATCTCCAAGGTATTAATGGGATCATCTACTCTAAGATCCTTGAAGACCACATGATCAAGAATAATATTCTCAAAAGAGGTAGGGCTAATCTCAACTTCTCTTTCCTGGATCAAAGACTCGGTTCTTCAACATGGTCCAGGGGTTCAATGGAGTTCACCTCTTCTTTACTATCATAATCAATTTCCCTACTTGCATCGACAATTTCCCAACACACACCTTACTGTCATGGCTGCCTTCAACATTTGTGTCTTGCTTAGGGTCATCCAAATCTTCAATTTCTTCAGGCATGGAGTGATTTTGCTGCACATTTCCATGCCTTTCCTCAACTGCATGACATAGGGCCTTGAATGCACAAGAATAGTAGGCGAGCTCAAGGAAAAGGATATCTGTAGGTTTCTCCTCATATTCACATTGTACTTAATAGAGCTCTTGCTCTTTCCTATTACAATAATTGAATAGGAAGTTCTTATCCTCGTGATCTACTATGTGCTCACAATATTCACTCCATCCATTCAACCCTTCTTGTAGTATTCAAAGGTCTTCAGGATGAAGGTAATTACAAGGAAACTTAGGGACAATTTCTTTTCCATAATGAGCCATCTCTTATGATTTTGCATATTAAACCATAGTGGAGTTGCCAAGGTGAATTTGAATGCCTTGAGAGATGCTTGCTTCACACTACAAGCATTGACTTTGAAGTTCAATGAATAACTAAGACTTCGTTCTTCCAGTGGGGTCGCCAAAGGGATATATTGATAATGTTGTATAGGAACAAGACACGTCTCGTGTCCCTAAAAACGACACCAAAAATGTTGCTGCACAAACTATTAGGCCTTGTAAAGAGGCAAAAGCTAGAGGGCACAGCAAGACACATGTCTCGTGTCCCTGAAAACGGCACCAAAAATGTTGCTGCACAAACTATCAGGCCTTGTAAAGAGGCAAAAGCTAGAGGGCACAACACTCTGGGACCAAGGCCCATTGTCACCATAGCCTAAGTCCCCTTCTCTTTTCAGATTTTCATCGATGGGAGGAGTCCCAATATCCCTCACATGTGATAGATATAAAGGATAGATTTGAAGTGAGGTAAGGAGGCTCATTCAATGGAAAGGTTCAATGAAAGTGTGAGCTTTGGGAGAAGCTAGGAAGACTTTCCAAGAAAAACCCCTTGAAAGGAAGACTACACGAGACCTAGGGTTGAGATAGTTGATGATATATGAGTTCATCCAAGGTTAGGGTAGATAAGAGAAAAGGCTATGAATGATATACTTCAACAAGTACTAAAGCACAAGCCTTAATGAAATCCCCAAGTTGAGGGATTAACTTCTAGGGTTCCCACTTGGTGTTATTTCCAAGGCATCAAATTTCCGGAGACCCCATTGTAGAAATTACGTCAAAATGTGAGGATCACTAAAGGAGACACTAAAGAAGAGATCTATCCAAACGGAATTGAAGACGCACTATTGGAATTCGCAACAAGTCCTAGAGAGGTCTCCTTATCCTTAAAGGGATGAGGAAAAGAGGTGAGAAAAATAGTGAAAAGGAAGATGATTTGTTGAGTTAAGATTGATCATCAAGGACTCAAGAGCAGTTCCTAGCAACTGGGAGAATTGGAGTAAAAAATGACTTTGATTTGGCAATTCACTCTTGAAGGAGACCTAGAAGCAGTGTCGCTAGCCCTGATGAAGCAATTACATAACACTTATAGATTTTTATACTTTGATGGCAATTATTAGTGGAGTTTCAAGGGTGGAAATTGCAACATAACCTCTAGGAACATTCATTTATTCGTTATCCATGAATAACACATGCAAAATTTCTAATATATTCAATGTTCTAACAAAATTTCATTAATTAGGTCACATTAAAGACCATAAGACAATATTCCATTCATTAGACATTTATAAAATTAGAAATATAACATTAAATAACACTTACAAGACAATGAAGAATATATCCATCCACAAGAATGCCAAAGAGAAGCTCTTAGAGAGAGAGTGAAAATTTCCAAACATCAAAATGCATTAAATTTCCAAAGAGAAGCTCTAAGGAGAGATCGAAAATCCCAAGTGTGATGTTTTGGTGAGACCACTCTCTCTTATTTATACAATAGCTAAGAGTTCAAATTATGAAACATGAAACCCCTCCAATGCCTAAAATGCTAAGTAACCCACCCATGGTTATAAGCTAACCATGATAGCTCAATAATTAAGTCGAATAAGCCGTCTTAGGCCTACGCAAGGCTGACTCGGGGCCAAGAAGGGCAACATTGAGGCTTCAAGTGCTAAGGATGCGAGCGCGGACCTAAAAAATGATGCAAAACATCTCCAAACCCCTATTTGGGCCTTGTTGGCTCCAAATGGGTTTCATGGGTCTCCAAGTGGTTCATAATCAAGTCGATGGTCCATCAATGAGGGCTAGAGGATGACACGTCATCCCATGTGTCCCTAGGAAAGACAACTTCCTCTGGGCCCTGGATCAACTGCCAACTCTCGGTTGCAATGTGTAGCGGACTGGGCAACGTGGTCCAAGTGCATCATCATCTCTGTATAATTGGGGCACGAACAAGCAAGTGGTGGTGTTGAAGAAGCCCATGGCGTGGCAATCAATGCTCTGCATGGATGAAGACCCATGGTTCTCTACGCTCACCCTACAAGTGCCATTGTGACACTCTGGAGGGCTTGGATCACATATAGGGAGACCAAGTCCAAGTTGAAAAACCCACCTGCAATCCTATATAAGATCCAATGCGTCTCCTCACCTTCCAATACAATAATTCATTAGTGCAATTGAGTAAGTAAGCTCGGTAATCAAGGGAATAAGTGGACTCTTGATAGTGGCTTTCCCTTCCAAATGGGGCTTTGGACATGCCCAAATGTTTCTTTCCTTGGCAAGACAGGTTAATAAAGGACACTATTGTTGAAGAATCTAGGGCAATTAGGTTAATAAGATTCTTCTCACGATGATAAGTATTTGTGAGGTACTTTTTACCTATTCTTATTAGCACAATCTTCTTTTATTATTAGAGTGTGCTTTCTTACTTCATCAAATAGTTACCAAAACAAAAGAGACAAGAACACAAGATGTTGGCTTTCTGTTGGGGCCAAAACCTCTCACTCTTTGTGAGGAAAACCCGCACAGATTCTTCTTATAGAGATTCCAATTGATGAATACCAAGTGTAGTATACCTAGGGGAGATATTATGGAGTACAGAGGGAGGTACCCAAGAGAATAATGTAATAATAGGATGAGCCATAGTTATATGGTAAGCCCATGGTATTAGATATATGGTATTGAGAGAGCCATGGTAGTGACTCATGGTATTGTATGTTTGAATCATATATAGAGGCTAGAGACTCCCCATTGAGAGATGTCAAGGAATATTGTATGGACAAACATATGGCTTGTGGAGTGTTCTCCTTCCTTAAGGAGTGATTGTATGGTGTTACTCTACCTCAAGGTTTTGATCAATAAAGAGAAGTTTATCTGAAGTTCTCATCTTATATTGTGTTATTTCTTGGGCATATTCAGTATTTTTATTATATTTTCAGGTTAGATCTATTACAAGTGGTATTAGAGCACTTTCTTGGGCAAGCGGGGAGATTTTATTTATTTATTTATTTATTTTTTTAATCCTTTGGCAGGAAATTTTTGGGGTGGCGAGTTTGCAAATCAGATCTGAAACTTCTGGTGCAAAATTTGTAGAATCAAATTGCAGATTTGGGTTCTTTGTGAAAAAATACCCAAAGTAAAAAAAAAATCGGCTGAATCGGAGTCCAGATGAGGGAGATATCGTTAATTTAAAAATTGGCTGTGTTTAAAATTTTTTTTGACGAAAATTCGTGGACAACGGATCTCTAGTTAATTTTTGCTGTTTTTGTGGGGAATTTTGAGAAACTAATTGGAGATCTCAGATCCTCTTGAAAAATTACCCAATTTCAAAAAATCAAATCAGTGGAATCGGAGTCCGGATGAGGGAGATATTGTTGATTTAAAATCAACTCTTTTTTCAGAAATTTTTGTGATGACGGGACAATTACAGCGCAAATCTAAAATTTCAGTGCCAAGATTGAGATTTCTATCACATGGGAAGATGCAGAATCGCTGTTCCATTTCCGAAAACGGGTCATAATAAGAATTCTGAGCAATATTGACTGAATTGTGGCCATTTCAAATTTTTGCCAAGTAAGTGATTTTTTTTTTCAAAACCCTCTTCATGGCTTGTGGCAAGGAATTTTTTACAGGGAACGATAAGTGTTCTACTATTGAAGAATTCATAAAAATACACAAGTCATTGTGGACAAAACATTGGAGAATGTATGTAGTGGCTAATTTTAAAGATGAGGCGGCCACATGGTGGGAATTACATAACAAAATAAAGTGGTTAAACCTGCCCCTTGAAGAATTTGAAAAAATCCTTTTAAACAAATGGTCTCATTCCAGAAAATAGGATAATAAGAAACATAAGGGGTTATTTTCTATTGATATCTCCTTATTACAGGTTCATGGATGTATTCAAAAGGAGAAGATCACTGTGTCTATTAATCCTAGTTGCAAGTATGATTTTATTAATGTTCATTTGGCTAAAAGATTGCAAGTACCAGCCAAACAAATGGAGCACACAGAGGTTAATAATGAGGAGGTTCAAATTTTTAAAGATTTGAAGATTTCTGTGGACAAGTATGTATTGCATTTTGATTTTTATGCTTTAGATATGGCTAATGTGGATGTTGTTTTGGGATACCCTTGGATGGAATTTGTTGGTACTATCAATATTAATGTGTAGAAGAAATTCCTGAAGTTCTGGTATAAAAAGAAGAAAATTACATTACAGGATATATCCATCAATAAACAGGTAGAGTCCAAGGTGGCTGAAGCAGAAAATGTTGCAGGTACTGACACATCAGATGAGGAATCTGTGGTTGAAGTAATACTGGAAGATAAGAAACAACCGTAGGCACCACAATAGGTACCAGATACCAATCAGACTCCATTAGGTGGTGAATTAAAGAAAGATACATCACTGGTTAAAACTTCAGCATATCACCACCCACATCACCCAACAAGAAAACAACCAACAAGATGGCAATGAATTAGCAACAAGGACAACAACCCCTGCATGACAGATAAAGAGGTGCGACAATCCATCCACAACACATCAACACAGAGGAATTGCCAAGATCATCTCCCATATCAAGTGAGTGAGGCACCGCTAGATCGAGTAATCACCTATCTCTGGGATGGCTAGATGCATGTGCATGGTACCCGTGGACTACTCTTTTGAGTAGATCTTATTATTTGTGTTCTTCTTATGTTCTGGGGACGAAACATGTTTAAGGGGTGTGAAATGTAGTATACTTAGGGGAGATATTGTGGGGTACAGAGGGAGGTACCTAAGGGAATAATGTAATAATGGGATGTGCCATAGTTATATGGTAAGCCCATGGTATTAGATATATGGTATTGAGAGAACCATGGTAATGACCCATGGTATTGTATGTATGAATCATATGTAGAGGCTAGAGACTCCCCATTGAGAGATGTCAAGGAATATTGTATGGACAAACATATGGCTTGTGGAGTGTTCTCCTTCCTTAAGGAGTGATTGTATGGTGTTACCCTACCTCAAGGGTTTGACCAATAAAGAAAAGTTTATCTGAAGTTCTTATCTTATATTGTATTATTTCTTGGGCATATTCGATATTTTTATTATATTTTCAGGTTGGATCTATTACACCAAGACCATGACCCTTGACCTATTTGGCCACTCCAAGACCAAGACACCAATCCTCTTCTTTGTCATGGTTGAGATAATCATCACTGCTATTGAAGTCATCACTGCTGCTACATTGAGGCCATCACTATTGCACCACTAAGGTCATTACAGATGCACCATTGTTGCACCTTCACCAAGATCACTTCTACACCTTCACTGAGACCTAACAACGCGATCTCTCTCTCTCTCTCTCTCTCTCTCTCTATATATATATATATATATATATAAGAGTTGCACCGAGATCTTCATCAAGATCATAACCTTGTAACTACGTCTTCTTCAAGATCATGACCGAGACCATTATTGCAACTATGTCGAGATCATGACTGCGTCTAGAATGTATGCCGAGATAGAGTGTGTCACTATGAGATCACCTAGATCCTCCTCATCACAAATATGCTGAGACTGTCACTGTGTCTACTATGCCGAGACAGTGATCATCAAGACTGTAAGGAGGCTGAGATTTCATCTCTATGGTACCCATCCGAAAAACACAAAGATGCTTGTCCGAATTCTCTGCCTTTTGTGGTGATCCTAACCGCATATATATAGTGGTTTGCCTCTACACTTGAGCTGACATGACATGCTGAATGGGTGTGTCTCCATAGGTGAGCCGACATGACTTCTTTTGTTATTGTTTGGAGGCCGACTACTTCAAGAGGGATTGTGCTCGTCTTTGGAGGGCTTCTAGACATTTCTATAGACTTGTATACATTAAACATAGGCTCAAGAAGAGCTCTTCATACATGACATTAATTCTAGACTCTAAATGACAAATCCTATTATTCAAAAATCACTTGCTCATGAAACCCATGAAGCAAGTTTACAATAATAATTTTGTTTTCTTTATTACATCATTTACATCAGTTATAATTACATGTCATTATGAAGATCGAACCTAGTTACACTTTCTTCAACACCTATTAGGTGGTTTCAACCTCTAAGGGAATGATAGGTCCATGGTAGATCCATCAAATGGCAAGTGTCATGTGAAATAGTGATGAAACGGAGTGGGGGCAATAGGGGAGGGTCTAAGCCATTTGCCATGGTACAAGGGTAACTATGGTGAGGGAGGCCCATGCCTTGGGGTATATGAATGTAGGAGGGAGTAGTCGTGGTATATGAGTTACCCCGACCTTTGTTTTTCCACCCTTCTTGATTTTCCTTTTGCCTATTATCAATTTTTCTTCATTTAACTACTTGGGGCTCGAGGGGATGAGAGCATGATGTGTAAGATGTAGTAGTGATTACCCCCTTAGGGTAGGGTAGTTCATCGCCCACCAGGGGTTGGGACATACATGGGTTCCTCGATAATGCAAGGGGCACTCATAGGGGCCCTAAGAACCAGGGTGATGGCCATAATGACGAGGGTAGAGCGCATGTGTAGCTTTTGCCCATGTGCTAAATTTATTGTCTCGACCATATTTTGCATTTTGCGGTACATTTCCTATTGTATGCGGGTAAATTATGCTTTTATCTTTCTTTATAGTTGCATCAACCTCTTGGGCATCATTCTAGGCCTGACCCAAGGTGTGGACAAGGGGAAGGAGAGGCTAACATGTTGTGGACCCAGATGGGGAAAGCGTGTAAAGGGCTTGTAATGAGCGGAGGGGAGTGGGATATATATGGTGTCCGGAAGGAGGATGATGTAACCAAAATTTGGGTTTCCCACATAGTGTCACTCTTAAAGCTAGTAGCCAATAAAGGAGATCCCATGGGACTAGGATACAAGATTGACCCGAAAGCTAAGACTAGGAAACAAGAGTACAACCCAAGTCCTTTCTTTCCTCCAAGTCTGCCCCCCTAATCCATGCCTAAGTCTACCTAAGGAAAGCAAGCATAAATACGTAATTACATAATGAAAAATCATACCTTCGGGGTTGGATGGCCTACCTTCAAATGTACGATAATGATAGATGAGCGATGTCTCACAATGGATAGCTCAAGTGGCGGAAAATGGTAGCACATCGAGCTATCAGGTGGCCATTGGCTACCTGCCGAAGACAAATCAAGGAGAAAAAGTCTCCTATAAGGGTCACCCACTAGTGGTGGGTAAGAGGCACAATTGTGTCGGGGGTTCTCACATGACTTGGTATAGACACAATTTTACCAGAGATTTCCTCCACATCATGGTGAGGACATGGTTGTGTCAAGTGTGTCATTATATTTGGGTTATCACCTTGATGTTGTAACATAATGTAACCATTCTATTTTCACTGTTGGGGTACAGTGTTAGACACTGTGTAGCCCGAGCTAGAAAAAACTCTTGTATATGTTCTAATGATGCATATTTTTGTGAATGTGTAAGAGTTACATGTTTAAGACAAAGATTAATAAGAAGCAAATAACTGAGGTGTAGTCCAAGCTTAGTACACTCGTAGTGGAAATTCCAACTTGTCAGAACAATCGTGGTGTGGCACGCCCAGAGGTCAATAGAGTGGCAAGATTTGTGCAAGTTCTTTGGCATCATGACAATGGCATTGGATTTGTTCCTTCCATTGGTGTTGGGAGCACCCAATATTGGTAATTAATGACCCTCCCATACCTGAATCTGTCAACTTGTATATGGTCCTACGCTAGTTTGAAGTTTGAAGAACATACTTAATGTGATATAGTTGCATAATATGGTTCATCTTTTATGCTTCTATGACTCTTGTATGCATGCTAGTTGCTCTGTCTTGATTCCTTGAGCCTAGGCTTAATGATGATCCAGACATGGTCATGGTCCTTTCGAGGACGTTGATAATGCTTCTCTTCCACTTTGTGGATGATGCTACGTACCCTTTAGATTTGGATGTTATATGGTTAGACACTTGATGATGGGCATTGTGCTTGTAACTTGATGATGACTTGGCACACCTTTGGAGGCATTTTCTCACCCCTTACGCTTTGGACATTGCCCCTCTTGGAGCTAGGGCAATGCACTCATGGGCTTGATGTGGCACCCTATTCATGATGCAGAGGCTTGGATGGATAACATGTTAGGATTGATGGGGCACACCTTTTGATGATATGCCATGACCATTGGATGAAGAGACATGCCCCTTTCATGATTCATTGCACCGTTATGCTTACACGTGACCTTTTAGAGTGCATTTTTCATTGTATTTTCGCCTTTTAGGCTATTTTGGTGGTCAACGTGAGACTTATCCACCTTATCTCATGGGTTTCTATTCGTTTAGGTAATTTCATCCTAATTGATGATAAGGGCTTGGCTGACCTGGTAAAAAGAGGAGAGCACTATCATTCATTTGGTTGTTGCACACTTGAGAGATAACACTTCTCTTGGATTACTTGTCATTTTCTCTAATTTGCTATGGAGTACTAGTTGAACAACTCTCTTTGGGGACTTCTTGATGTGGATTTTATTCCTTTTTCATGGATGAATTATAGTAAAGCTTGGATAAATGCATGATAAACTTAGTAAGTGGACTTCTTTTATCTTGGTTATCGTTTATAGATGATGGTAATTAACTATTAAGCAAATGGGTATAGTATTTTGTTTTTTTTTAACCTTCTTAGGCAAATCCTTTCTCCAAATTTTAGAGGAAATAACAAGTAGGCCCTTTCCTTTATTTCATCTTTGAAGATTGAGAGCCTTGATTCAAAACCCTAGGTATAAGTGAGTGCACGTACCTTAGTCCTTTGAGTCTTGAATCTACTACAAGTCCTTCAAATTTGTTGATCCTTGACTTCATTAACCCTAGATTGAGAAAGGCTTTATTCCTCTTGTGTAAATCATTTAAATCTCTAGAATTCATTTTATTTACATGTTTTACAGTAAATTAGGGTTTACTTACAAAAAAATTCACATATTTTTAGCTTTTATTGTATTAGATCTGATTTGGTATTAGGGTTAGGAATTGTTTGGCATATATTGGAAAACCAAAGGTGTCATTTTAAGTGTATTTTCTAGCCCTAAATTAGTGTTGACGTCTAGAGTTATAATTGCTGTTATGTGCCTATTATTTGCATAAAGTTTTTGTGATCTGTGTCACCTTGTTCGAATTCGAATTCAAGTTCAATGACCTTGATGTTCGATAAAAAATAGATAGTGATTTTTTTGTAATAAATCGGACATTACATTCAACATATTAAGAAATTTAAAAATAGATATAATAAACCAAACTAAAAATAAAAATATATGTATTTAAACACTTGCACAACTGGCTACACGCATTTTGAGTTAATCCTACAACTTTGTGATCACCATAAGCCTGCAATTGGCTCAGAAGCAACCTTATTTATTCATCACTTGCATGTTATACAACTGGAGCGTCGAGACACAATTGAGGATGCTAGTTATAAACTGGCTAATTCATTATGCTATCAAGTTGAAACCCTAGTCGGTGGAGCCTAGAAAAGTGAAAATGAATAATATGCTCTCGCGCCACCTCCTCGGGTGTAATGAAAACCATGGGTTCCCAACAAAACCACAGGGAATGCACAAAACTATGGGATAAAAACCACACAATTATATTCCTTAAAATATTAGTGCCATTGTTGATTTTCAATGCCACCGAGTTTAAATTGGTTGAGTTTATTCGTTGTAAATTCGTATCCGTTTCAATTTGAATGCAAAGTGAAGTTTGATTTCGAGTTCAGTGAATCTTTGTCGAATTAATTCAGTTGGCCTTAATATTTGGCAAATTTCGAATTTTAACCCTAAAATTTGTCAAATGCAATGTCTTGTTTACTTTTAACTTTAGTCCTCATTTTTTAATTATTTTCATAGTTTATGGGGCTGAATTTGCCAATGTTTATAAACTGGATGAATGTTGCAGATTCCAATGTTTTTAAAACCGGAACCGGTGACCGGACCGGTCCACCTAATGAACCGGGTTACCGACCGGAACCGGTCTAACCGGGACTGGTTTGGTCTAAACGAACCGGTTTTAA
>APFE031720293.1:9053-33568 GCA_000404065.3 Pinus taeda
AATTATAAATATTATTTATTAAAAAGATGAGCCTAAAACTTCTAGAAAATAATACAAAATACCACTCGAGGTACACTAATGTTCTTGAAATAATGTCTAAATAGATATATAACTCATACAATTCCTTTTTTTCAAAACGTATACAAATTTCATGTCAAGAGTGGTATTTCAGCACTTAACAGCGAGTTTAAGTTTGGTGATTGACCTTTGTATTGATTCATGATTATGGGATGGAATGGAATTTTAATTTTTCACTAATCAAATTCTCAAAACTTTTCAACGCAACTTGATTTACAAAGGGATCAGCCTATTCATTGTTTTGTCGAAGAACATGTATCCATTGAATGGCTTCATTTTGTTTTGCAAGGGATTTAATTTTAGCCAAGATGACATTGAGCTTGTTATCTTTTTGAGAGTTTCCTTTGTGAATAAGTTTGATTAATAAATTGCAGTCTCTAATACCACTTAAGTTGGAGAGATTAAGATTTGTAAATTGGAGTCTCTAATACCACTTAAGTTGGAGAGATTAAGATTTGTTTTCAATGACAAATTTTGAAAATAGGCATAAATATCTACCTAGTTGTTAGTCTTGCTTCCAAGGATCCATGCATAAGTGCATTCTAAAATTCCTCTAGGGATATAGATAACCCTTCTCACACCCTATCATCAGTGGGTTCCCCTTAGAAGCTCCACCAAAGACTAGACAACAATTCTTATGCTTTTTCCATGTTTATGTGAATTCTAATGGATCCATGTGATATCTCCAAGATGGGATCCTTATAAGTGGAATGACAGGGGTAGATTTTAGGGTATTCTCTTTCCATGATGATCCCAAGAAAATATTATCCTTCTTGTCCAAATTTTGAGACTTCGTAGACATAATTCCTTATGGGTTCATGTGATATTTCCAAGATGGGATCCTTATGGATGGAATGGGACTGGTAGGTTTTGGAGTGTGTCCTTGCCATAAGGATGCCTACCAAAGATACACCTTCTCATCCAAATCCTGACACTTGGTAGACTGAGCAAATGTTTTCATTTTTGTGCATGGGACCTAATAGCTACTTGTATAGGGGGAATTAACTTCTCTTAGAAGATAACCTTATTTTAAAACAAAATTTATCCTTGAAATTCTTTGAATAGTGAGACACACATTTATCAAAAATGTGTTTCCAACTAGATGGGGACCTATGATTGCTTTCAATCCTTAACCACTCAAAATTCTAGACTTGTTTGGTCAAATGGCATTCTAGGAGAAAATGATGAGCTATTTCAGTATTGCGTCAACATAAAGGATATTTAGAAGGCCTAATGATGCCTCTTTTCATTATATTACCTGCTATTATAATATTTCCATGAGTTAGTGTCCCAAAAAACATATCTATCTTAAGTAGTCCATTTGGATGCCAAAATTTCCCCTAGATGGAGTCTTTTAGGGGGAGGTGAGAGTTAGAAATCAAATGTTCACACCCAATTTTAATAGTATAGGAGGAATAACCCCTAACCAATGTGATATGCATCATTGTGGGAGCATGGATCATAACCACTTAAATTAGATTCCATGATTGCAATAAAAAATTTAGCAAGATGCTTAGCGACATTGACAAAACATTAGCTATACCAAAACCCTAGAAGCACTCCAACTAGAGATATCATATAGGAAATTTACATTTATGTTCTAACCATTCATAGAGTCCACGAAGATTTGAGATAGAATGCATTGGAGGCATACCCACAATGTTGTTTAAATTGAATCAGATACAATGGCAATTCCCATGAACGCACATAAGCTACATTTGGATCATTAGAATTGTTTCCTTAAGAAAGCTCCAGATATGAGAACCTAGAAGTTGACATGGAGGAATTTCAAGACATCAAAGAAAATATCTTGATAAGTATTTTATATGTATGACATGTTTCCATTAAGCTTTGTCCCTTGAGATTATCCTCCAAAATAGTTTGGCTCCAATTGTTGGATTCATGTAAATTGGATCCTTAATCGTGAGTCCCCAATTTCATTTATGGGCATAGAATGCGTTCTATTTAATTAAATGAAATCCTTTGGTTTGAGATTTTCCACCTTGCCATAATAATTTTCTAATAGCTCGAGAGATGTTATCCTAAACTCTTTTGGGGGCTAGAAGGGATGAAAATTGAAACACTGAAGTGATGATAAAATCATGACTTAAGGAGAATAAGGCATCTTGAGGTTAACCCAATGGTTTCCCTATTGATTAAAATTCGCTGTGATCTTGTCCAACTCTTTTCCATAGAAGGGATGAACAGGAAGTTAAGCATATAGGAATCCCAAATAAGTAAAGGGTTTCCGATATTATTTAAATGAGAAAGAGAGTTTTCTTGTAATTTGAATAAGATAAATCTGGATTTTTTTATCAAATCATTTTTCCCTTGAGACATGAAGAAAGAGATCAACAACCTTCTTGAAGCAACCTATGATTATGGTGAACCACCACCCAAAAGGATGGTATCATCTACAAACTAAGAGTGGTTTAGTCTTTTAACCCCTTATGTGATTGAGATACATGGAAGGTGCCTTGATTATTGTTCTGATGCTATATTTTAACTTAGGGACTCACCATGTGGACATATGAGTATAATGATAAAGGACACTTTTGCATGAGTCCCCTGCTAAGTTGGGAAAAATTGGTTGGTCTTACATTGACCATGTGTCAAATCCATTGAGAGATGATGCAAGAGTAAATCCACTCAATAAATGAAAGCAAAATTTATTCAATACCTTAATTAAATAAGATTTTCAATTGTGATCAAATGTATAATCCATGTCAACTTTGATGGCCATGCCTTTCCCCCATTTCTTTTGATGAATTGGATGGCCTATCGGCCAACTATAACATTGTCTATGATTTTCCTATTTTCCATAAAGCCCTTTGATTTTCTAAACTTAGCTTAGGAAACAAGGGCTTCAATTTTTTGGCAATTATTTTCGACATGATTTTATATGATGCATTGCATAAAGAAATGGGTTTGAAGTGAGAAAGGGAGGAAGGAGAAAATTATTTCGATATTAAATCTATAAAGTGGTATTGATTTCTCCTCCCATCCTATCAGACATGCCAACATACTTGATCATTCTAATAAGGCCAATTGATTTTTTTCCAACATAATCCATAGAAATGAGTTGAGAATCCATCTGGTATTAGAGCTTTGTTAGAGCTCAATGCCCGTAGTGCCTCCATTCAATTTGTTTTTTTCATCTTAGGTTACTAATAGAGGAATATGATTTATAATTTCAAGCTCCTCCAATGGGTTTGTCTTTAGAGACTAGCCGTAGAGTTCATGAAAGTGCGATACAATTCCCTTTTTATTTTCTCAACGGTTTACAATAATTCTCTTGAATTTGCATGGATTTCCTTAACACTACTCCATGAATTGGCTTATTTATCAAAGAAAAAGGTGTTGCAATCTCCTACTTTTAGCCAGAGACTTGTAAACTTGATCATCCAAGTTGCTTCATTTTCTGTAAATGACATTTTCTATTCTATGAATGATTCTTTTTCATCCATCATAGCTTCTTACTGAAATTCCCACTTTCTATCTCTTTCTGGATGTGTCCCACCTTTATCAAACTATCTTTTAGTTTTTTATTAAAGGAAGGAAGCTTTGTTTGGACCATTTCTTTAATGCTATTTTGGTGGATTTAATATTTTTTTTCCAGATAAAAAGTGGGAGACCTTGAGACCCACTTGCTCCAAGTTTCAGATATAACATCTTTTGTAACACTATCATTCAACCATAGAGGTTTGAATTGAAATAGTTGATGCCCATAATTAAGAAAATCACATAATGATAACGAAATGGGCTTTCGATTAGATATTTCCCAAGAAATGATCATTTTAGAAAATGCTACATCAAGTTTGTTCATAAAAGAACTATGTACCAAGAAGTAGTCTAGGTGGGCAGTGTTATCTTCGTGTTTATATTTGAAGGTATTACCCAAAAAAGCCTTCACCCTTATAGTTAGAAAGAATATTTAATTTCATAAGTTTATATTTTTTACTAGTAATATGCTCATACAAAGCTCAATGTGGTAATTTTATAATTATCTCAGAGTCCATCTATAGTAGAGTAATATATAGAAGAAAATACTTGAAAATGTCCCTCTAGCTTGGATAAATCTGAGAAAATGCATTTGTCATCTATTTTTGTTTTTCTACATCCTTTTAATTGTACTAATAGTAACCTAAATTTAGTAAGATAGCCTTCAATGGAAATATTGTCATTAGGTATAAGTGATGACAATTTTTCTTCCAACTATAAAGCTCAATATTCATTCATTTTACCAAGGAAGTCAACTTGTTCGGAGTCAGTTTTGGTGTTTTACATTCACAAATATGAAACAACAAACTATATGAAACATGCAAGTCAACCAAAACCATAACTTCATCATTTTTGTTTTGATGGGTATGTCTCTTGACTTCTCAAGGTCCTTTATATTCATTAGAGAAATTTTGATTGAAAAAATGGGCCTCCTAAGGAATATTATAAAATAATAGTGGAAATAATAAAATAATATTAAATTACATCATCAAATTTTAGAGGGAAAAAATAAAAAACCTACTTTTTCAACTCGTATTTTAAACTTATCTCCCTATAGTTTACTCAAATTTAAAGTCAAAGCTCTCTTTGGATGCATCATTTAATTCCTCATCCAAGGTGTAACCTGCCTCCTCCCACATTTACCCGCTTTCACCGGTTTTCCCAAGGCAAACATGAGTTGAGGGTCACTATGATAAGACTCAACCTCCTATATGACCTTAAGGAAATGGAGTCGATAAATTAAGACTTCATTTTCCTCCCTCAGGTGCCACATGACCTCTAGGAGCAACCCAATTCATCTAGGTGTCCAAACTCTGAGCTAACTCTCCTTTCACTAACCTGGAGCCTTAGTCGCTCCCTTTCCAAGGCCTCTAAGCAATTATAACCCTCTAGTCTTTCCCATAGGCTTTCATCCTAGTGAATATGGACGTTTTCAATCAATTCTATGCCAGCAAACCTAAATTCTGAACCACTTTTTTCAGGGCTAGGACTCATACCCCTGCCCAAAACTCAATGAAACTTATAGAAATGATAAATAACATAGAAACAAGGCTTCCAAACGAAAACTTAAACTAGGACTTAACGTGACCTCTCCCAACCAGGATTGACATTCTGTCAAACACATGGTAAACATGCAACCTAAAAATCATGAATGCATATCTAAACATAATTATTTGAAAACTTATCAAAGGTTTAACAAGAAGGATTTATGCCTTCTCACAATAGCTATCAAAACACCAATTAGGTCATGCATTCATTAACCATACATTCATTGAATGAAATGTGATAAGAGCCATACTTAGATCTATTGACATATAACCACACTTATAACAAGCATATAACTAGACAGATAACAATGATAGAACAACCATTAAAACCACATAGTAGCAAGTACATTTACTTATCAAATAAAAGATAAAATTAGCTCTTATTAACCATAGGCAAAATCCCCCCGGATGCGGGTGACAGGACGTGTGTTGAAGAGGAGCCACATGGTAGCCATGTGCTGCCTCGTGTCCAAACTGAGCATTGAATTAATCCTTCGCCGCCAAGGACTGTCGTTACAAGGGAGGCGGCAGGCATTCAATGAGAGTTATGATACCATGGGGAGACTACAACTTGCAGCTGAGGAGTACAGGCTCCAAGGGAATCGCTGGGCTGTTATTAAGGGAGAAATGCCGAGACATGGAGAACAATTTGCTGTTAGTTGCCTCATCCTCCAGGCTTCTAATCTTGTGGGCAACGTCGGCGTGTTTTCTGGTTGTTGTTTGGGCACAATTCGGCGGTGGCTCTGGACAGCAGGGCACTGCGTCAATTTCGCACCTGCATCCATACCCGCCCCTGCAGCCCCTGCAAAAATGTTTCGAAGAAGGGGTCCGGCCCGCGGAAGACCGACTCACCCTCCAGCCTCACGACCACGAGTTCAGTGCTGTCTCTGCCAGTGTCATAGAGGAATTCAGGCCACCCCCATTCAGGCAAGCCAGTTCATGGACTCGAGCAGTCCTAATGCTGAGCCAACCCCTGCACCCGCTTTCGAGTCTACCATCTTCTCTTTTGGTTGCACGTAGGATAGACCCCGCATTAATGCTCATGTATCAGTCTTATTTCTTGAGGAATCTCAGGACGAAGATGGAGGAGAGAGCAGTATGGAGAGGATCCCTGTGGGAATCTTGGGCGCGGAAGAAAAGCCACCTGAGGAGGCACCTGGGCAAGCTTCTCAAAGCCCTCAGGCTCAGGAAGCAACGACCACCAAGGAAGAAGCTGAGGAGAACTGGGAAACTCTGCGGGAGAAATATGGCTGGTGCAAAGTGGTGGAGGAAAAGCCTCCCGAATAGCCCTCTGCTGGACCACATCCTCCTCACCAAGCGATGTTCAGGTTATGTTTTGGTTCTCTCCGGTACTGGTTATGTCCATGGCCATGCTTTATGTTTTCTCCGATTCTGGTTATGTTTGTGTTGTTCTGGTTATGTTCTAGTTAAACCTGATAGGGAAGTCTTTGAATCTCTTTTGAGGCCCCTGCGTGGGATTTCTTGTTATGCTCCAATGCCCTTGTGTGGGCATTTTCAGTCAGGTATCGTGCCCCTGCGTGGGCGGTTTTAGTCTGGTCGAAGTCTTGTTGGTGTTTTAATGGCTCTTTTTGGGTATCATAGTAATGCCCCTGTGCGGGAAGTGCTGTTATGTGATTGCCAAGCCCACAGCACCACTGTTGGCCTTGGGCACATTGTCATCCTGAATGTAAAATTTTCACTGTATATAATATATTAGCTAGATTTACTGAGAAAAAAAAAACCATAGGCAAAATCCAACCAATTCAGGGACTTCCACGTCCCACCCGACCATAGATTGGGTTGAACCAAATCTTTCTTTAAGCCAATCACCCTTATGCCATATTCCAAGCATGAATGTGGGATCTCATGAGATAAACCAATCCATAAAAAACCAAGGGAATCTAGAGGTTAAACCACCTCCACCCTCACCATACCTTGATCTCACATAAACTAGCTCCAAGATCACAAAACCAAATCGAGCTTGGATGCCTCAGAATTCCTTCACCATCCCTTGATTAATTCTCCTATCTCCACCCACATGTTGAGATCTTCCCAGAGAATAACATCTCCACCTCAAACCCTTGGGAATTTTCCCGAGACCACCTCACCTAGAGCCAAAACCTTTCTGGCACTCCAGAGCTTAACCAAGAAAGAATCCCATCACACCATAGATATCCATAAATGGCAAGGAAAAGTTAAAACCATTGTCAAAACTTGACAAAATCCATGCCACCGACAACAATGAAACCAAATACACACATGCACATACCATGCATGCCAAAACCAACTACGAAATCATACATGCAACATGTTACCTGCAAGTATTCCTGCTGAAACTACTTTATCCAACTTTTCCTTGCTTGATCCTTTATTCCCTTTTCTTTCCTTGTCCTTCCTTTTCTTGCTTGCTTTCCTTCTCCTCTTGATGGTCTTCTCCTCTCTGAATACCAATGAACTAACAAAAAGTTACCAACTAATGATCTTATGTCTTTTTACTATTGATGCAACTAATTTCTTCATTTTCCTTCAATTTCCTCCTCACATGCAACCTGTGACCTTTCATCCCCATTTTCTCCTATTCTCCTTTATTTTCATAAAATAAAATGTCAATAATACCTTTTTTCCTTTTCAATGCCTTTGCCAATTTCCCTTAGCCATAATAAAAAACAAATGATTCCCAAAAGGATATTATTCCCAACATTCAACTTGGAATAAGTGCCCCTTGACCTTGGTATTATTTTGCCTTTATTAACTTTTATTACATGAACTTTTAACCCGGGGTTGTTATAGACCCCTCCCCCTTAGGGGAACACCTTCCTCAGTGTTCTATGACACCTACAACTACAAAAACCACTGAAAACCAAAACATATTGCCCAGGGAGCTTTATAACCCAACTCGTTTTAGTATTTACAATGAAAAACCTACTTAAAATAAAAACCATCGCGACAAACACAACATCATGACACCCATACTGCTTATTGGAGCTTTATAACACAACTCATGACAATATTTACATCCATATTCATATATACATATATACATATACCAAAATTGATTTTCCTTAACCGAAAAATAATGAAGGATACATAGCCCGCATCTAATCAACCGTATCCCATGTAGCTTCATCAGGACCAAACTGCTTCCACTGCACTTTAACCTGCTCAATTGCTTTATTCCAGAGCATCAACTATTTTCATTGCAATATGCATTGAGGTTACAACTGGAATTCTTCTGTTGGTTCCAACTATAATATATACTAATCAATAGCATGATCAACATCCTTTACATATCTCTTAAGAATTGAAACATGGAAAACATCATGGAATTTCATTGTCGGAGGCAGTGCAAGTTTGTAGGCCACTGGTCTAATCCTCTCAAGGATCTCAAAAGGCCCGCAATATTGTGGTGCCAACTTGGCACATGATCCAATCCTCAAGGATATCTTCTTGGGCTTAATGTGAAAATTCAAATGCTCCCCAACTTGAAACGCCTTAATTGCGTTGTGCTGGTCTACGTAACTCTTCTTCCTATTTTGTGCTACCTTTAGGTTCTTCTTTATAACATGCATCTCTTGTTCCATTTCTGTCAACATATCTCATCCAATAAGTACATTTTTCATTGGATCATTCCTGTTGATGGGAGTATTACAACTCTACCCATACAATGCCTTAAATGTACTCATCCTCGGGGACTCTTAATAACCATTTTTGTAAGAAAAATCAACTAATGGAATGTACTCCTCCCATCTCCGCTACTAGTGCATGACGTACATCGTCAACATATCCTCCAAAATCTTGTTGACCCTCTATGCTGTCCATATATCTGCAAATGATAAGTTGTACTAAACGCCAACTCTGTCCACAAACATGCAAACAACTCCTTCCAAAACTTGGAAGTGAACTTAGCATCCCTATTTGACACAATCTTCTTTGGAACACCATGCAATCTCACGATATCCCCGATGAAGAATTGTGCCACCTCACTAGCCAGATAAGTAGACTTCACTGGAATGAAGTGAGCTACCTTTCTCAACCTATTGACTATAACCATGATATAATCATGATTCTTCAATTTCCTTGGAAGACCTGTAATGAAATCCATGGAAATTACCTCCCATTCCCATTCAGGAATCTGAATAGGCTAAAGAAACCCACCTAGATGCTTACACTATGCTTTCACCTGCTGACAATCCAAGCATCTAGCCACAAACTTTGCCACTTCCTTCTTTAGATTCAACCAATAGTAGAACTTCTTCGGTGTTGTCAATGTCTTCTGATATCCTAGGTGTTTCAACTATGTCTTGACATGAAACTCCCTCAAGGTAAGCTTCTTGAATCCAATGTCATCTGTCACGTAGATCCTATCCCTAAATCTCACCAAACCAACTGTTGTGAGATGATAGTAGACATTCTGATCACCTGTACTGATATGGATTTAAACAGGTTCACAACAAATTACAGATATAACCATAAATACAAAGATGCAACAGAAATAACACTTCCTTTGATTAATATCAAATAATGAAATATGCTTACAAACAGTATGGAAATGAGACTAGCTCGACGATGATAGCTTATCTCTGAAAAGAGATGTGGTGGCTACATGCCTCTAAACTGCGTTATAATGAGGCTTAAGGGCCTTTTTATTATTGAACAATAAGAGAAAACCCTAAACAATCAAAACCCTAACTCGAGGAGATGTATCACCAAGATTTTATGGGCCTCGTTGGGGTTAGTTGGATAGCCAATATCCCTGGGTCGTGACTTGGTCATATTATCTCCATTTGACGCGCATGATAGCCCGTTGGAAATATCTCTCTGAGGACTACAATGAAAAAAATGGATTATTAGAAGTCATTGGCAGTAGATTTCCAAAAAATGTTGTTTAGGGCCTCAAAATGCTCTGAAAGTTTAGGACCCAAAAAACTGCTAAAAATATTAAATTGTGCTACAATTAAGGAAACTGAAAAACTGAAAGAAGAAATGGTGGGGATCCATGTGGAACTGGTGGGTGGCCACCAATATCCACCTGGATCATGTATCGTCCTATAACCTATGCCTAATCTACATGTACCTATCATCCTGCTAACCTGCTTATAAAATATGATCATGTAAATATGTCCCATAAGAGCTCACCATTGCAACATGGTTCATCTGCACTTTCCTACTAAGAGCATCTACAACCTAGTTCTCCTTACCCTTAATGTATCTGATCTCTAATTCAAACTCACTGATCATAGCCAACCACCTACCCTGCCTGACATTCATATTTGATTAGTCAAACAGATATCTCAACCCACTGTGATCTCTCTTAAATACAAACCTCCTGCCATGAAGATAATTCCTCCACATCTTCAAGGCATGAACAATAGTTAGCAACTCAAGATCATGAGTCACATAGTTCTTCTCATGCTCGTTGAAATTCCTGGAATCATAACACACCACTTTTCCCTCCTACATTAAGACCCCACAAAGTCCTCTCTTGTAGGTATCTATACACACCACAAGCTCTTTTTATGGATTTACAATCTTAAGAACTGGAGGATTGATCAAAAAGTGCTTCAACTTCTCAAAACTAGTCCCACACTCCTTCGTCCATTAAAATTTCTTACCTTTCCTTTGCAATGATGTAATAGAATATGCAATGCAAGAGAATATCTTGATGAACCTCCTATAGTAACCTACTAACCCCATGAATGGTCTGACTTCATCCACATTTTTAAGAGCTGCCCACTCCATGATAGCCCTTCTATTTTCTGGATCCATTGCTATGCATTCCTTGGAGACAACATGTCCCAAATAATGTACCTCTGTCTGAAAGAACCTACACTTGTTAATCTTAGCATACAATTGATGCTCTCTTAGCAATCTCAATACTGTTGATAAGTTTTTTGCATGCTCTTCTTCATTCTTAGAATATATCAATATATCATCAATGAATACAATCACAAACATGTCTAGATAAGGACACAATACACTATTCATGAAGCACAAAAAATTAGCTAGAGCATTAGTCAAACTAAACGAAACCACAACAAACTCCTAATGCCCATACTTGGTCCTGAAAGAAGTCTTGTAGATGTCGTCTTCCTTGATGCGTACCTGATGATATCATGACCTCAGATCAATCTTTGAGAAGAATGTTGCTTCCTTCAACTAATCAAATAAGTCATCAATCCTCGGTAATGGGTACCTATTCTTGATTGTCACCTTGTTCAGTTTCCTATAGTCAGTGCATAACCTGGGAGAACCATCATTTTTCTCTACAAACAACAATGATGCATCCCATTGCGATACGCTTGGCCTAATATATCCCTTATCAAGCATTTCCTTTAGTTGCAACTTCAACTCTATTAACTCTGGTGTGCTCATCCTGTTAGGTGCCTTTGATGTTGGTTCTGCCCCTGGTACCAAATCAATAGAAAATTTAACTTCCCTATGGGGAGGAAACTCTGGGATCTTTGTTGGAAATACATCATAAAACTATTGTAATACACAGTACCTCTTGAATATTTTCGCATCCTCTACATCATTACCCTTGCCACTGGAAATATGGACAACAAAAATCACACTCCCTTTCCTACAACTACGCTTAGCCTTCATAGTTGTGACCATCCTAAATGATGTAGGCTTCTTCTTTCCTTACAAAATTCTCTCTTCCCCATTATCATCCAGGAACTCAATCACCTTGTCGTAACAATCTACTTTGGTCTTGTGAAGATACAACCAATCCTTGCCCAAAGACATAATATATTATCCCAATGGCAGTACATTCAAATGTGTTGTTGTAGGCATACCATTCATCTCAAATGCACAGGATCTTACCCAACGATGAACTCTCTTCTCAGTACTTGTAGCCAACTGCACCAACCAAGACTTTGCATACACTTCTTTTCTCAAACCAATCTTATCCACCAGTTCAAGATTAATATAACTATAATTAGATCTAGGGCCAATAAAGATAGAAAAAAGTTGACCACAAAGCTTACCTTCTATCTCAAAAATGGATGCTTAGTGATCTTCCTTCTTGTTGTCCACAACTACATAAATCTAAGGAACACTATGACCAACATCCCCAACTATTTGTGCCTCTTGAGCACTATAAATCTGAGGCTTGCCACCTTTGTACAATGGACAATCCTTCTTGCGATAATCTTTTCCACATATCTTAATTCTTGTCCGTTATTTGCATGATGAACTCATTTCACAAGTCCTCAATTATCTCGTCCATGATCGTCCTCTACTTCCAGGGATCTACTTTCAAAGCTCAGTTGATCCATTTTGGCACCACTGAACCGAGAATCTAGAGAACCTATGAAGTCTCACTCATATTTATATTCTCTTCCCATGTGAAACTAACATTCCTTCTTGACTAACCCCCAGTTCAATTGCACAATGACAATCTATGTTGACCAGAAGGGCCACCGGTAGGGAAAGAAATCGAAGATTCCAATGAATTCGTTGAATGGCACAGGATAAAGATTTTGATGTTAATTGGATGCCAGAAAGGAAATAAGTAGATTCCAAAAGGCTAGTGGGCATGCAAATCCTTCCAATAATAATAAATGTTATAAAATAATCAGCTAATCATTATTAAGATAATTTTTCCCATTGGTGTGGAGATTATAAGGCTATTTTTATCTTTAAGGTTGATTTTGAGAATAGTTTGGAATTTGAGGTAATATCAATAATTAACTTCACTTCTATTTGTTAGATTTTACAATATTCCACAAATTTGCAATCAAGTTAGTTTCATATAATAGTATCTAGATACTCATAATAGATTAACTAATAGACAAAATAGAGGTCAAACGATTAACTTTACTTATAAATTCTAAAATATTTCCAAAATCTACAATCAAATTAAATTACATAAATAATATCTAGATATATTATAGTATAAAAGTATCTTTTTCTTGATATATTAATATATTAGAATTAATCCTGAGTTTTTAAATATTTTATATTATTTTACTATTTATTTATCATTTTTTTAATTTAATTTTAATTTATTAAAAGTTATATTTAAATAAAATTGAATTTTTTCAATTGGTAAGTTAGATACAATTTATTAAGTTAATCATAATTATCATTGAAAAATTGAAGTATATTTAATTATCTACATGGATATTATAGCTTTTAATCTATATTATGAAATTATTATAAATTTATATTATTTCTAAGTTTAAGCTTGTGTGATAAATTTATATTATTTCCAAGTTTAAGTTTTTATGGTGTGAGCAATTTTAATTTAGTATTTTAGGATCCATCACATTATGATTTCTGGTAACTTTTGGGGCTAATAAGAGTGGTTCATCATTAATGTCTTAAATCAGAAATTTATATTAATAAGTTATAATAATATATTTGGGTAACATGTATGGTGAGATGGTGATGGGTGTACTATTAACTCACTCCTTGATGTGAAGGTCACCAGTTTCAATCTCATGGGAAAAATTCAACCATGTTAAGGGTTGGTGTGGCCTAGGCTAGGCCCTGGGTCTCAGTTAACTTAGACAACTTGACAAAAAAACAAAAACATGCATCATGATCATTTTCCAACTATATTTAGCTAAAAATATATTTATCAATAACCATGCAAATTGTACTCCCAACTAAGTAAAAATTTATAAAATAAAATTGTCAATTTATATGGTTGCTATTATTCTATTATTAAAGTAAGGGAGGATAAAACCTTTATTAACATAAATAATAATTTATATATAATTACTTTATTATTATTATTATATAAAATTGAATAAATATATGTTTTTATGGGTTAGCCTTTGAAATCAAATCTAATCTAAAAGCATTGTTTAGTTAGGTTACAATTTTATCTGGAGGGTCATTTTTTGTGGGAATTTGAAAAAAAAAATTCAAATAAATTGACTGTGGGAGTGTTTGAATAATTCTTTTGATGGTGGAAATGGGTTCAATACCATTAAAAACGCAATTTTGAATCTTGATAGCTACAACCAAGATTTCCAATAAATTAATAATTTTCGTTGTTTTCTAAGAAAAAACAAGGCCTCTTTAGACTACACATAATCTAAATCACAAAAATCCTTCACACCTAAACTATTAATTAGGCAACCAAAATTTGACAAATAAATAAAAAATTGTCTAGATTCATCTCAATTCCAGATCTATCAAGTGCCTAGAGGGATCAAATCTCTCAACGTGTAAACCTCTTTTTGAGTGCAAAACTTTAGGAAAAGGTTGCACCTCAAGACAATTGATCCCTCTATACTCTTGATAGACACTGAGTTAAGATGAATCTAGGTCGGTTTAATTATAAATAGCTATTAATTAGAATAAATAATTCTATTTTTTATTTTATTTATTTTTTTTAATTTTGTTTTAATTGGGCTATATTATTATTGTGTCTTTTATTTTTAAATGAGATATGTTTAAGTTATGTTATTGAGTATTATGTGATGCTTTCCCTCGGTCAAATAAAATAAAATAAAAATAACCCTTCAAGGGATTTGAACGCAGTTTTATTTTTTTCAAATATGTAAGCCTCACTAAAGTCAGAAAACAACACTTCAAGGGATTTGAACGTTGATTTTTTCTTAATTCTATAACATAATCAATTTGCTGGAAAATGTTCATGGGCAATTAAAAAAAATATTAATTAATTAAAACCCATCGTACGATCGCAGTTCCGGCCATGGAGCAATTGATGAATGGATATAGTTTTTTTGTACTATATTTGTTAGCTCGTTGTACGGTTAACGGCCCCAACTTTTTGCACTTCCACATATATAATTGTTTATGTAAAAAAAATGTAACTGCGGTCCTACCAAAGATTACTTAACAATAGTTTAATAATAAGGATGATACCTGATGTGTATCTGTATACGACTATCGAATCATTTTATTTTATTTTATATATGTGGGGAGAATGTCGATTGTGATTATTTTAAGGGGTTGGATATATTTGTTATTTTTTCTACTCAAAATTATTTTTTTATTAATGATGTGATGATAAAAAATATTGTTGTAAATTTAGTGTCTATAAATATTGTTGTATTGACCTTACTCTCACTTTTTGTGAGAAAAAAGATGATTTCATATATATGTGTATATATAACCATTAATTTAATCAGTATAGATGTAATCATTAATTCAACTATAATTAGTATAATTATATATTTAATTATTATTTTATCTGATTTTTTAATAATATTTTTTAGGCTTGTTGTCATTGTTATATATCTTATTCATTGTCTTTACAAAATAAGTAATACAACATTGACACTTTTTTTAATAAAGACGATTCGTCGGGAATGAGTCCACTCACGCAAAGCATTAACCAAGATTATTGTGGTTTATTGCATTCCTTATTATGGCTCAAATTGCATATAACTTCATCGTTGATGGTTGTTAGAGCTTCTTGTTTGGAATGCATGCCTCCACTCTCGTCAACTGCAATTGGGGTTTCCTGTCAGCCCATCCCTTGGAGCACAGATCTAGTACTGTCTTGTTATCTTTGGTAAGTCTTAATGGCTTTAGACGAGAAAGTCTTTGCCTTACTAATGGTAACTACAATGACGACGACAATTTCCATCAGATGCCCCAAAAGACAAGTTTTGCCCAGATGTTTCTCTCTCCTTGCAAGTTTGGTGTCTATGTCACATCTTTTATGTTTGGATTCTTTTGCATGCAAGACTACAATTCATTATGTTGATGGACACCTTTTGTAGTTGTGCAATCAACTGATTCTGGTTTGAGTGGCACTTCTTAGTTTCTGGTCTCTGCTTCCATTTCTAGATTTTCTTTTGGCTCTTCTTTGTGTCGCATTCTGGTTTGGTTTGTCTATCCCACAGCTTCAAGGCCCAAGAGGCCTCCCTCTAGTATGACCTTTTGGGTTGCTCTCCTTCCTTCGATGCTCCCCTTGGTTGACCCTATGTCACCTCCCATGCTCTCTTTTGAGTTGACTTATCCCCTTCACTCTCCCTCTCTAGTCTTGTCCACCCCTAACACTTGGTCACCCTTCCCTGACTCTCTTACGTGTGGCACATTACCTGGAACCCAATGCTTGTGCCTCTCCTCTCGTGGCCTTTTGTTTCCTTTTCTTTCATGGTCTCTCCAACATGCATCATCAGCATACCCATGTCCACAAAGGAGCATCCTACTACCAGGAATAGGCCAATTGGGGAAATACAAGCATAAACAACCTTTTGGAGGAAACAATTGTCTGATTCCGCAAGCTTACCTTGGGCCACATCCAAGATGAGATCACTTGTGTTGAGAGACAAGGAACCTCCCACGGAAACCAACTCTTAAGCACAAAGGTTCTTGTTGAGATGACAAACTAGTTGTCGAATATCGAGCATACACGCGGATGTTTCAACTAGTACATGCACATTGTTGACTTATATTGGAATATGAAATTCTTCCTTGGCAGAATTCTAATAGATAGAAGACATATTTGAGCATTAGGTAGGCATCCTCTACTCTATGGACTACTTGCATCACCACATGAAATACCTTGACCAAAGACTAGATCATATAAAGCATCACCTAATTGGCATCCCACCCATGCCTAGAGGCACTCTCGATAACAACATGGATCCCATCCAAGTTGCAGCTGTGGATTTTTATCTGCACTTAGTCTTCTTATATGTCCCTCATTCTATTGTTTCTTGTTTTTACTACCTATTTTCAAGGCCAACTACACCTGCTTTTTAGTACTTGTATGGTCAATTTTGGTTCTTTGAGTACTATGTTACACCCTATGCCTCTCTATAGAGAGTCAACTTTTGGTTATGGTTGGATCTTCTTAGTGAAAGACAAACCTAAAACTGTTAGAATTTTCATGTGCAATCCTATTTAGAAGGCAATACAAAATTCATCTCACAAAAAAAAATACAATTTATAAAATATTAAATGTATTAAAAAAAATGGAAAATTTTCTTTTTAAAAAATAAATCATGTAGTTTAACTAAGAAACAAAAGGTTTTTCCTGGGCAGTTTTTCCTAGTCATTTTTTCCTAAAATCTAGTAGAGATTTTTAAGAATCATAAGTTTAAGTTGTTTTAATTTTGCAAAGTGTGAATTCCTTAAAAAAATTTAAAGATGTTTAATCTATTTACGCATTCAGAAATACATTTTAAACAATAAAAAATTATAATCCCATTCAAAATTGTATTTCCAAATTCCAACAAAAAAATCATTTCATTTATGAGATAGTGCCAAAAAAAACACCCCTAAACCATTCGGTAAAATAAATGAAACTATTTTAAAATGCCATAAACGATAGGATAATAATCGGTGCATATTAAAATATGTATCATTAAAATATATAAGGTTTATGAGTGTTTTTGAATTTATGTACTAGGTTTTGAGATCGAACTTTTATATTGACTTTCTTTCCTTTATACCTCATATAATATCTTGAATACTACAATAAGTATTAATTTGTATTTTTAATAAATAAAAAATTATAAATATTATTTATTAAAAAGATGAGCCTAAAACTTCTAGAAAATAATACAAAATATCACTCGAGGTACACCAATGTTCTTGAAATAATGTCTAAATAGATATAGAACTCATACAATTCTTTTTTTTTCAAAACGTATACAAATTTCATGTCAAGAGTGGTATTTGAGCACCTAGCTGAGAGTTTAAGTTTGGTTATGGACCTTTGTATTGATTCATGATTATGGGATGGAATGGAATTTTAATTTTTCACTAACCAAATTCTCAAAACTTTTCAACGCAACTTGATTTACAAAGGAAACAACCTATTCATTGTTTTGTCAGAGAACATGTATCCATTGAATGGCTTCATTTTGTTTTGCAAGGGATTTAATTTTAGCCAAGATGACATTGAGCTTGTTATCTTTTTGAGAGTTTCCATTGAGCTTGTTATCTTTTTGAGAGTTTCCTTTGTGAATAAGCTTGATTAATAAATTGGAGTCTCCAATACGACTTAAGTTGGAGAGATTAAGATTTGTTTTCAATGACAAATTTTGAAAATAGGCATAAATATCTACCTAGTTGTTAGTCTTGCTTCCAAGGATCCATGCATAAGTGCATTCTAAAATTCCTCTAGGGATATAGATAACCCCTCTCACACCCTATCATCAGTGGGTTCCCCTTAGAAGCTCCACCAAAGACTAGACAACAATTCTTATGCCTTTTCCATGTTTATGTGAATTCTAATGGATCCATGTGATATTTCCAAGATGGGATCCTTATAAGTGGAATGACAGGGGTAGATTTTGGGGCATTCCCTTTCCATGATGATCCCAACAAAATATTATCCTTCTTGTCCAAATTTTGAGACTTCGTAGACATAATTCCATATGGGTTCATGTGATATTTCCAAGATGGGATCCTTATGGATGGAATGGGACTGGTAGATTTTGGAGTGTGTCCTTGCCATAAGGATGCCTACCAAAGATGCACCTTCTCATCCAAATCCTAACACTTGGTAGACTGAGCAAATGTTTTAATTTTTGTGCATGGGACCTAATAGCTACTTGTATAGCAGGAATTAACTTCTCTTAGAAGATAACCTTATTTTAAAAGAAAAATTATCCTTGAAATTCCTTGAATAGTGAGACACACATTTATCAAAAATGTGTTTCCAACTAGATGGGGACCTATGATTGCTTTCAATCCTTAACCACTCAAAATTCTAGACTTGTTTGGTCAAATGGCATTCTAGGAGAAAATGATGAACTATTTCAGTATTGTGTCAACATAAAGGATATTTAGAAGGCCTAATGATGCCTCTTTTTATTATATTACCTGCTATTATAATATTTCCATGAGTTAGTGTCCCAAAAAACATATTTATCTTAAGTAGTCCATCTGGATCCAAAAATTTCCCCTAGATGGAGTCTTTTAGGGGGAGGTGAGAGTTAGAAATCAAATGTTCACACCCAATTTTAATAGTGTAGGAGGAATAACCCCTAACCAATTTGATATGCATCATTGTGGGAGCATGAATCATAACCACTTAAATTAGATTCCATGATTGCAATAAAAAATTTAGCAAGATGCTGAGCGACATTGACAAAACATTAGCTAGACCAAAACCCTAGAAGCACTCCAACTAGAGATATCATATAGGAAATTTACATTTATGTTCTAACCATTCATAGAGTCCACGTAGATTTGAGATAGAATGCATTGGAGGCATACCCATACTGTTGTTTAAATTGAATCAGATACAATGATCATTCCCATGAATGCACATAAGCTACATTTGGAGCATTAGAATTGTTTCCTTAAGAAAGGTCCAGATATGAGAACCTAGAAGTTGACATGGAGGAATGTCAAGACATCAAAGAAAATATCTTGATAAGTATTTTATATGTATGACATGTTTCCATTAAGCTTTGTCCCTTGAGATTATCCTCCAAATAGTTTGGCTCCATTTGTTGGATTCATGTAAATTGGATCCTTAATCGTGAGTCCCCAATTTCATTTAGGGGCATAGAATGTGTTCTATTTAATTACATGAAATCCTTTGGTTTGAGATTTTCCACCTTCCATAATAATTTTCTAACAGCTCGAGAGATGCTATCCTAAACTCTTTTGGGGGCTAGAAGGGATGAAAATTGAAACACTGAATTGATGATAAAATCATGACTTAAGGAGAATAATGCATCTTGAAAGGTTAACCCAATGGTTTCCCCATTGATTAAAATTCACCGTGATATTGTCCAACTCTTTTCCATAGAAGGGATGAACAGGAAGTTAAGCATATAGGAATCCCAAATAAGTAAAGGGTTTCCGATATTATTTAAATGAGAAAGAGAGTTTTCTTGTAATTTGAATAAGATAAATTTGGATTTTTTTATCAAATCATTTTTCCCTTGAGACATGAAGAAAGAGATCAACAACCTTCTTGAAGCAACCTATGATTATGGTGAACCACCACCCAAAAGGATGGTATCATCTACAAACTAAGAGTGGTTTAGTCTTTTAACCCCTTATGTGGTTGAGATACATTGAAGGTGCCATGATTATTGTTCTGAAGCCATATTTTGACTTAGGGACTCAATCATGTGGACATATGAGTATAATGATAAAGGACACTTTTGCATGAGTCCCCTGCTAAGTTGGGAAAAATTGGTTGGTCTTACATTGACCATGGGTCAAATCCATTGAGAGATGATGCAAGAGTAAATCCACTCGATAAATGAAAGAAAAATTTATTCAATACCTTAGTTAAATAAGATTTTCAATTGTGATCAAATTTATAATCCATATCAAATTTGATGGCCATGCCTTTCCCCCATTTCTTTTGATGGATTGGATGGCCTATCGGCCAACTATAACATTGTCTATGATTTTCCTATTTTCCATAAATCCCTTTGATTTTCTAAACTTAGCTTAGGAAACAAGGGCTTCAATTTTTTGGCAATTATTTTCGACATGATTTTATATGATGCATTGCAAAAAGAAATGGGTCTGAAGTGAGAAAGGGACGAAGGAGAAAATTATTTTGATATTAAAGCTATAAAGTGGTATTGATTGCTCCTCCCATCCTATCGGACATGCCAACATACTTGATCATTATAATAAGGTCAATTGATTTTTTTCCAACATAATCCATAGAAATGAGTTGAGAATCCATCTGGTATTAAAGCTTTGTTAGAGCTCAATGCCCATAGTGCCTCCATTCAATTTGTTATTTTCATCTTGGGTTACTAATAGAGGAATATGATTTATAATTTCAAGCTCCTCCAATGGGTTTGTCTTTAGAGACTAGCCGTAGAGTTCATGAAAGTGAGATACAATTCCCTTTTTATTGTCTCAAAGGTTTACAACAATTCTCTTGATTCTGCATGGATTTCCTTAACATTACTCCATGAATTGGCTTATTTATCAAAGAAAAAGGTGTTGCAATCTCCTACTTTTAGCTAGAGACTTCTAAACTTGATCATCCAAGTTTCTTCATTTTCTGTAAATGACATTTGATATTCTATGAAGGATGCTTTTTCATCCATCATAGCTTCTTACTGAAATTCCCACTTTCTATCTATTTTTGGATGTGTTCCACCTTTAACAAACTATCTTTTAGTTTTTTATTAAAGGAAGGTAAGCTTTTTTTGGCCCATTTCTTTAATGCTATTTTGGTGGATTTAATATTTTTTTCCAGATAAAAGTGGGAGACCTTGAGACCCACTTGCTCCAAGTTTCAGATATGACATATTTTGTAACGCTATCATTCAACCATAGAGGTTTGAATTGAAATAGTTGATGCTTATAATTAAGAAAATCACATAATGATAACGAAACGGGCTTGTGATTAGATATTTCCCAAGAAATGATCATTTTAGAAAATGCTACATCAAGTTTGTTCATAAAAGAACTATGTACCAAGAAGTAGTCTAGGTGGGCAGCGTAATCTTTGTGTTTATATTTGAAGGTATTACCCAAAAAAAACTTCACCCTTATAGTTAGAAAGAATATTTAATTTCATAAGTTTATATTGTTTACTTGTAATATGTTCATAGAAAAGATCAAAGTGGTAATTTTATGCTCATCTCAGAGTCCATCTATAGTAGAGTAATACAAAGAAGAAAATACTTGAAAATGTCCCTCTAGCTTGGATAAATCTGGGAAAATGCATTTATCGTCTATTTTTGTTTTTCTACATCCTTTTAATTGTACTAATAGTAACCTAAATTTAGTAAGATAGCCTTAAATGGAAATATTGTCATCAGATATAAGTGATGACAATTTTGCTTCTAACTATAAAGCTCAATATTCATTCATTTTACCAAGTAAGGAAGTCAACTTGTTCGGAGTCAGTTTTGGTGTTTTACATTCACAAATATGAAACAAAAAACTATATGAAACATGCAAGTCAACCAAAACCATACCTTCATCAATTTTGTTTTGATGGGCATGTCTCTTGACTTCTCAAGGTCCTTTATATTCATTAGAGAAATTTTGACGTAAAAAATGGGCCTCCTAAGGAATATTATAAAATAATAGTGGAAATAATAAAATAATATTAAATTACATCATCAAATTTTAGTGCTAAAAAGCATTTCCAGTTGGGGCAATTTTTTTTTAATAAGATCTCGATGAGTTCAACAATGAGTTCTATATTACAATATAGAGTTTTACTCAAATTTAAAGTTGGAGCTCTCTTTGGATGCATCATTTAATTCCTCATCCAAGGTGTAACCCGCCTCCTCCCACATTTACCCACTTTCACTGGTTTTCCCAAGGTAAAAATGAGTTGAGGGTCACTATGATAAGACTCAACCTCTTATATGACCTTAAGGAAATGGAGTCGATAAATTAAGACTTCATTTCCTCCCTCAGGTGCCACATAACCTCTAGGAGCAACCCAAGTCATCTAGGTGTCCAAACCCTGAGCTAACTCTCTTTTCACTAACCTGGAGCCTTAGTCGCTCCCTTTCCAAGGCCTCCAAGCAATTATAACCCTTCAATCTCTCCCATAGTCTTTCATCCTAGTGAGTGTGGACTTTTTCAGTCAATTCTATGCCAGCGACCCTAAATTCTAAACCACTTTTTTTAGGGCTAGGACTCATACCCCTGCCCCGAACTCAGTGAAACTTATAGAAATGATAAATAACATAGAAACAAGGCTTCCAAACCAAAACTTAAACCAGGACTTGACGTGACCTCTCCCAACCAGGATTGACATTCTGTCAAACACATGGTAAACATGCAATCTAAAAATCATGAATGCATATCTAAACGTAATTATTTGAAAACTTATCAAAGGTTTAACAAGAAGGATTTATGCCTTCTCACAATAGCTATCAAAACACCAATTAGGTCATGCATTCATTAACCATACATTCATTGAATGAAATGTGATAAGAGCCATACTTAGATCTATTGACATATAACCACGCTTATAACCAACATATACCTAGATAGATAACAATGATAGAACAACCATTAAAACCACATAATAGCAAGTACATTTACTTATTAAATAAAAGATAAACTTAGCTCTTATTAACCATAGGCAAAATCCAACCAATTCAGGGACTTCCACGTCCCACCTGACCATAGATTGGGTTGAACCAAATCTTTCTTTAAGCCAATCACCCCTATGCCATATTCCAAGCATGAATGTGGGATCTCATGAGATAAACCAATCCATAAAAAAGCAAGGGAATCTAGAGGTTAAACCACCTCCACCCTCACCATACCTTGATCTCACATAAACTAGCTCCAAGATCACAAAACCAAACTGAGCTTGGATGCCTTAGAATTCCTTCACCATCCCTTGATTAATTCTCCTATCTCCACCCACCTTTTGAGATCTTCCTAGAGAATACCATCTCCACCTCGAACCCTTGGGAATTTTCCCGACACCACCTCACCCAGATCCAAAACCTTTCTGGCATTCCAGAGCTTAACCAAGAAAGAATCCCATCACACCATAGATATCCATAAATGGCAAGGCAAAGTTAAAACCACTGTCAAAACTTGAAAAAATCCATGCCACCGACAACAATGAAACCAAATACACACATGCACATACCATGCATGCCAAAACCAACTAGGAAATCATACATGTAACATGTTACCTGCAAGTATTCCTGCTGAAACTACTTTATCCAACTTTTCCTTGCTTGATCCTTTATTCCCTTTTCTTTCCTTGTCCTTCCTTTTCTTGCTTGCTTTCCTTCTCCTCTTGGTGCTCTTCTCCTCTCTGAATACCACTGAACTAACAAAAAGTTACCAACTAATGATCTTATGTCTTTTTATTATTGATGTAACTAATTTCTTCATTTTCCTTCAATTTCCTCCTCACATGCAACTTGTGACCTTTCATCCCCATTTTCTCCTATTCTCCTTTATTTTCATAAAATAAAATGTCAATAATACCTTTTTTCCTTTTCAATGCCTTCGTTAATGCCTTTGCCAATTTCCCTTAGCCATAATAAAAAACAACTAATTCCCAATAGGATATTATTCCCAACATTCAACTTGGAATAAGTGCCCCTTGACCTTGGTATTATTTTGCCTTTATTAACTTTTATTACATGAACTTTTAACCCAGGGTTGTTATAGACCCCTCCCCCTTAGGGGAACACCTTCCTCAGTGTTCTATCACACCTACAGCTAGAAAAACCACGGAAAACCAAAACATATTGCCCAGGGAGCTTTATAACCCAACTCATTGTAGTATTTACAATGAAAAACCTACTTAAAAGAAAAACCATCGCGACAAACACAACATCATGACACCCATACTGCTTATTGGAGCTTTATAACACAACTCATGACAATATTTACATCCATATTTGTTACACTGAAATTTGTCACCATGGCTATCTGCAGTTAATATGGCTCCATCAATAGTCATATTGTCCTCCTTGTCAAGCCTCATACCTCTGCTCTTCATGTCAAACTTCAAAAAGA
>APFE031720297.1:0-28806 GCA_000404065.3 Pinus taeda
GCCTTAGAATTCAGCCTCTTCAAGGGGGCAACCTCCTTTACATTAAATAAATGAACAATTCTTGGATGATTCAAATGAAAAAACCTCCTTTCTATATATAGGAGTCTAAGGAGTCACAATATAACCCAACCAACCTAACAATAATAATATAGAGGGATTGTATGGGGCATAGTAATAACATTATGGGGACAATAGGGGCACAACAATATTAATAAGGGGTACAACTACAATAGTAATGGGGTAATCACTAGTGTTATAGGGACCCAACATAAACCCATGGTATTCCTAGTAAAATATTGTAGTCAAGGAGTCTATCAACGACCTCAGCTTCAAAATTTACAGCTTCCCCCCCAGTTCTACCTGCAGGTTACTTAAAATTCCACAAGGCATATAAGTGTGACTGTCAAAAGCTTTTAACGTCATAGGTGATTGTGACAAAGGCGGTGAGCCAAGTGCTTTCCAGCTATTCATTGACATGATACAAGTAGATGCACCTTCGTCAACAATGGTTCGGTGAATGAGGTGATTCAAAGTATTTACTTGGATCAAGAATGTTAACTGTGCTGGTAATTGTGGTGTATAACTTGCATGGTTTAAAAATACTAGATTGGAATCGATTGGATCAATTCCACCAATTGCTGACAATAAAGCATGCTTTTGGGAGGGACAATTTTGAAGCACCTCAAGCATCGACATAGAAAAAGGTGACTGAGCCAAATCTTCTACTATGTTATAATTTTGCATTGCTCGAGCTCGAGGGTTGAATGTAGATTTATGAACAACTCGCTTAAGCAATTTTATTGTTAACTCTGGTGTAATGGGTGGTGAAATGGAGTTAGAAGATGTGGAAGTATTGGGTTGATATATAGCCTGGTTATTCGACGATGACGGTGGATTACCATAATATTTACTTCATGTAGTCATCAAAACATCAATCTTAGGCTTAGCGGCAGATAGCATAAGCACTTGTGAAGTGGAAGCATGATCTATGGCAACCAAATGAGTCTTTGGGTTTGGAAAAGGGTCTGTCAACACAGCGGATGTACTAGAATTCCTAAGAAGTTTTGAGACATCAGAGCAGTGAGGACAGTCTCGCTTAAAATGCTCTTCATTACAAATTAAACATGGGTAATGAGGTTTCCTAGCTAGAGAAGAGGAATCAAATGATTTCTCTTTAGGGGGAGAATTTTGTTTCATTTTTTTTTCCCCTTTTTCTTTCTTCCAGGTTGCTTTTCATTTTTACCTTTGTCAGATGACACGGGATTTATTTTGGAAGAAAGTGTATTAGAGGTTTGATTTGAAATAGAAAGTGTTTGAATAGATGGTCTACTTGATGTTTGAGTGCTTGAGGAACCTATCACACCATCACTAGCATGAGAGTCCTCATTGGATGGAGGTGGTGGAATAGTAAAAGCTAGTCAAGTTGCATTTGGAATCTTATCATAGAGCATGCCATACTAGTGTAAATCAAGTCTAACTATTGGGCATGAGAAATTACTCTCTCTTTAGTAACAACTCCTCCTTTAGCCACATCCTCGATGATAGATGGAAACAAAGATTTAATAAACATCTCAGCTAAAAGTTGATTAGGAACAAAATTTTTGACCATTCGATGATGACGACACCACTCAAGAATATGATCAGAAATGTGAGTAGTAGTGGTCTATTTAAAGTTTGTCAACAATTCTGTTCCAGTTTCATATCTGATGGGTAACTAGAAATGGGTTAAAAATGTAGTGGCTAAGGTTGTGAAGTTGTCAAATGAAGCTTGTTGTAATTCAATATTCCACTTTGCAGCTAGACGAGTGAGCATTTGCTGGAAAAGATGTAGTCTTATTGAATCATATTTTAGGGAGTTGGACGAACACCATAAATGAAAAGTCATAATGTGATTGGACGGATATTCTACATGGTTTCCATCGAACTTAGGAATATCATAAGGCAATTTGTGTGGAATCACCGACCACCAAGCTGAATAAATAATGGGATCATTGGTAAGCCGATTTAAATCCGGTAATTCAAGTGTTTCGATAAGAGACAATTGTCGATTTAGGTCAGGTTGAGCGTAACTAGGGTAAGATGGAATTTCCTGGGCAATAGGCCTTTGCATACCAACATAAGGAATCTATTACTGGTAACCTTGATAGGGGTACGTTTGTTGAGCATATCCAGTATAAGGTTGTTGTTGGGAACTAGGATAAATTTGTTGTTGACCAAAACCAACATAGGCTTGTTCACTAGAGCTTGGGTAAGCTTATTGTTGACCAAACCTAGCATAGGCTTGCTGACCAAGTCCAAGATAAGTTTGGTACTCTTTGAATTGTTGTTGTTGGTATTGTAGTTGCCATGGTTGTTGCCCACCAGTACAAGTTTGACTAGGTTTTGGATAATTGGGCCAGTATAAGTCTGATTCATCCCAGTTAATGGTAAACTAGCTTGAGGTTGTTGGATTCCAGAGACAAATGGTTGTTGTAAAATAGCCTGAGAAGACTGAGTCTATAGACTAGAAAATTGAGAGTATGAGGTTAAAGGACCAGCTTGCAAAGGTTGAGATACAATCAACTGAGCTTACAACTATGGTGAAGTCGTCACGACAGGCATAGTAGGTATGGATGAAACAAGTTGTGTTGGTTGCGATGAATACACAAACCTTGGTTGAACATGCATTGTAGGCTTCCATTGACAAACAATCATTCCAGAATAAGTTGGACCTAAATATGACAGTATACTGTCATATGGTGGCCCCCTAGAGTATGGAGAATAAGTAGATTGGGCATATTGTTCTCCATATGGAGGTAATCCAGTGTTAAGGGGATACATTGGATGGTAACGAGATGGACCAGCTTGATATTGACTTGATGGATCAAACTGTTCAGTATCCGTAAGTGAAGAACCAGGTAAAATTCCTATGGATGACATGGGTGAAGACCATGGACTAGAAGAAACACCGGGGTGAGTTCTAGATAATTATTGGTAACCTAGTGGGACGGACGGACCACCATACAGGTGTGACTCAAGTGTTGTGGTAAACATTGAAGAAGTAGCGACAGTAGATGTTGTCACAGCTATAACAGATGGTATAGTTTGGGATGTTGTTTCAACGATAGTCAAATGACCCAATAAATGTCGTAATGAATCTACGAGAGTTTGAAAGTAAACAGGATCAAGAGGAGTAGTATAAGTTAGCCGAGGAAAAGAAGGATAAAAATAAATCCCTGGTATAAAAAGTGTTGGATTTCTAGGTGAAGTTTCTTCTTCAAATTCCTCTTCAATAGCAATCAAACCAGGTGGAAGGATTTCACTGTTAGGTCCATAATAAATTTCTGGTGTTTGACTTTGTGGTAAAGGAGAAGTCTCAATAGTTACAGATGTCTGAGGATAAATTGCTCGATCATCTTCCAGTACGGGAACAACTTCTAGTTTTTCAACTTCGGGATCCAAGTATTCTAGTAAAACAATAATAGGTTCAGGATGAATTTCTTCAACAACTTCTGGTTGAGGATCAACTTCTTGTTGGACAAATTTAGTTACCATTTCACTAAGCTCACTTATAGTGTCCTCAAGTAATTGTAAAGGTTCCACTTCAATAGGAGATAAACCAATAATAGTAGGAGTAACTCGAATAGTAGTACGTACTAGTATAGCTGACTCTGGTAAATCATATGAAGAGCCAGAAGTTTGTGATGTACAGGACTCAGTTAAATGAGACTACTTTCACCGACTAGGTGTAGCTTCAGGTGGTAAAGGCGGTTTACTCACTATCTTATGTGAACGATAAGGTAAAGGTTGATTTTCTTCCACGATTACTGATTGATTTTATTATAAAAAGAAATTAAAAAAAGAGGGTAATCTAGGCAAAAGAATTACCAAGTAACTATGAACTGTAATATACTTCCTTGGAGGAGCCAAGGACTTAACATATGTGCAGGTAATCTCTCCAAATGCTATTCTCGGTGTATCATAGTATACAAGGCAGCTAACTAGATTACCTATGGATGGATAACAGCCTAATGTATTCCTCCCAAATATACCAAAAAGTACGTGGAGGCCCAATCCATGTTAGCACTGTCTAATGCGAAACCGCACAGTGAGAGCATTCCCTTATACTTTTTGTACTATAACACTGCCCAATATACCCGAAATTACGTGGACAAGCTACAATACACTCGGAATGTATTGTAGACCATTAGCGACATCTAATATGTTTAATGATGTTAGAACACATCTCTAGCCTAGAACCCTACATGCTATGTGTTAAGTTACAATGCTCCATTAGGTTAATTGGGATACATTTTAGTTGATCTTGTTTAAAATTTTTCCTTTCAGGTTCATCGCGTGATGTTTCTGAAACTCCTAGAATGCAACTTAGATGGGAAACATTCTTTTCATTTGATTTAAATAATGAAAACTGTAACTAAAAGGGATAGGGCATTCAGAATCTTTAAACAAAGAGTATAGAGCACATCTAATGCAACCCTATACCATTCCTACAAGTGCACACAAACTTCTAAATGAATTATGCATGTTTTTATTTTCATTCCTTTAATGCTTAGATGAACATAAATAAACTAAATACATAAACGATAAATCAATGCTTTTCACAAGAAACAAAGACTTTACCGCGGTTTCTTTTTTGAAATGAAGACTTTACGTCAATTCCTTTTTAGAAAAGTAAAGACTAATCAATGTAAGCTAACTTTGGGATTGATTCGACAATGATAAAGAAAACATAAAGAAACATTGAACAAACAAAGCCAAAGTGGGCATGGAAAAGAAATGCTAATTTGGACTTTCGGGACAGAGAAACATTGACCATTCAGCAGACAAGATGTGAAATAGTTCGGAAAAAATCAAGCAAAAATATGGGTTTCTGGCTTGACAGAGACTAGCACAGCCTTGACTGGGAGACAATGCATTGTAGAGCATTGTCTCTAGGCTAAGGTTGCTCTGCAGAGCACTGTGTCAAGAACAACAGTGCGTTGATGCCAGAGAGCACTATCAACACACAAATAAGCACACATTTTGACCAAACAAGCTTCAAAATGACTGAATATAGGTAAATGAACTCAAGCAAAGTCTAGCGGTGCTGCTAAAACAAGGAATAACTACCAAGAACAATGGTCATTCCTTAACAAAGTTGCTAATTTTTTACACTGAATTTATACCTACAGATAAGTATATCTTCCCTAAGTGGGTAGTTACAATTAGAGCAACTGAAGTAAATATGTTTAACCTTTTCCTACAATAAACAGATAAGATAAAAGAACCTACTTGCGATCCTTCGCTTCCTTTGATCTCCTTTGAGTTGCTCCCATCGCTCCTACTCAAACTGAATTCGCTCAATTGGTACATGCCAACATAAATAGAAGATGACAAAAATTAAAGCATATGAGCTATTTATTGTAAACAAATGGAATCGACAACATTTGAATATACATTCATCATAGCTATAGAAAAAAGCATTAGAAAAGGAAAAAACAACTTTATTGATTGATAGAAGGAGAAGTTACACCCAATGTGGTTCAATCTCATGTCACTCATTATCCAAGCCCTCATCACACCAATAGCAACATCAATCCAGCAACATAACATTACTTTGAAAATGATTTGAAGTCTTTAAACCAACAATATTTCTGTATAATCCAAGCTCCTTGGCTCTATGATGGGAGGCCAATATATAGATGAATGCAAGTGGTTTTGTCATTAATATGGCATTGAATGGTTTTCAGTAATTGGATGATTAGTTTCCATGTTCAAAGGTATGAGAGGATAGAGGATTAAATTATCCAAGTCTATCCTAAGTCGAGCTCATCTTGATAGGATAGGAGCTGGGTTCCTTTTAGAAGGCTCTGGAAAGGAGGAATGTACTCAGGATCCAACGAAAATTTCGAGTATTCTCACCTAGTGCAGGCTTGAGTGGGCTTAGGTGCTCTGAAACGCAGCCTTGAGTGGGGCTACCTGCCCCACAGAGCACTTACCCCTGACCAGGGGTGTGCTGGTGACCCAAGGAAGCACTTCAGCACGGTTTGAAGTCAAGAAACTCTCATGGATGAAAGCACTCATGAGGTGGCATGTCTAGGGCATATACCAACTGAATTAGGGTTTTATAGAGCATATTTACAGTGATATGATCATCGAGATTGATGTGCCCAAATAGACCTATAATAGGGAGGAACGCCAATATTCAAGTTACTTATACAATGATAGAATTCTATCTTATTTTACTATGTAATTTATTTTTATTGAATACTCAATAATTTTGAATTTGTATGTATAGTGTTTATCATTCATTATTATTTCATGTTAATTTACAAACATACTAGGGGCATATCTAATAAGTTTTCATCTTCAGACTTATGGTCTTTTTCTAAGAATATTATCTCCTCACTTATTTATGTTGACTATAGTAAGTCTTTATATGACATTTACTTTATATATATATATATTTATATATATATATATATATATATATATATATAATATATAGATATATAACTTCCTTTATCAATTCTAAGGGATTTTAAAGCAAGGTATTGGAAAATCTATAATAGTGTTTAGGCTATACTAATATAATATATGTTTATATGTACATTATTACATCTTATATTTTACCTTTATACTAGTAATTAGCCAACTACATTTTGACTACTAGTGTATGTACATATAAATACAACTTACATACTAAACCATACTAGCGTTTACTACAGTACATATGTATACCTTTGTACATAAATTATTGTTCTTTCATGCTCTAAATGTTGAAAACAAAAATAAAATTTTTGTTCACACTAACTACTATAGATCTTTCATTTAGAACTAATATTTAAATCATAGTCAAATGCATATAAAATTAAACCCTAAGAGTAAATCAAAAACAAATTATTTTTTTTAAATCGCTAAGAAAATCATCCATATGGTAATATTTTAGGGTAAGGAATTGAATTTTTTAAATCTGGAATTAATATAATAATTCACAACTCCTCCCAACCTTTGATACTTTCCAAAACAATATCCCCCTGAGCAGTTTTATTTGTAAGTAATCAACTCTCCTCACTTAATCTTTTCTTGATCCCTCACCAAATTAGTTATCCATGATTTTTCCTCTCAGCAAGATGAACCAAACTGGATTACCCCCTCTACCATTTAGTTGGTAGCTGGTAACTATGTCCACCTCATCGAATAGGTGGTAGGTAGTTACTAGCTCATTTATAAGCTCCACTTCCCCACTTTCCAAGACAACTTCTTGTCCTCTTGGGAAGCTAATGATCAATTACTTCCATGATCATTATAATTTAATTATTTAGATTAAATTCCTAGGACTTAATGAGGGGTAATCAATATCAACACTTAACTTCCACCCATAACTCTTTCAGCTAGGTGCAACTAAAGCATTAGTTTCCAAATACTTATTTTATTAGAAACATTATAAATACAAGATTTACATTCGACCTTTATCATTGTATGAAACAAATAAACTATTTCCAAATAAGTATTTTATATTGAGAACAAAATCACACTTAACCATATATACAAAGTCATAATAAAATATTCAATTTAAGGGATATTAGTCACCCATTTGAATTTGACACCATCCCAGTGTCTATTCATAACCTCTAGAATCCATTCTAGCTTGGTAAAATAGAGATGGATATGCTTCTTTAAAAGCATCCTCTAACTCCCAAGTTGACTCTTATGGGCTGAAATGTTTCCACTAACTTTGACTTGAGCTATGTCTCTATTTTGGAGCGTAAGTACCTTCCGCTCTAGAATATGTATTGGCCCTGCTAATAGCTCTCCCTGTAAATCCACCTATACGACAATCCAATGAAATATATGACTTGATTCATGTACATATTTCTTTAACAACGATACATTAAACACGTTATAAATTTTTATATTTGTAGGAAGAGAAAGATAATAGGTTGTTAGTGTGAAAGCTCTTGGAAGTTGTAACAAAAATACTTCACTTAAGTCACTAGGTGACAATTAACCCTAACAACAAGTTTATGGTTATTGTTGTTCTAGATTTCCAACATAAATAGAAAACCTATAGTAAAAAGAGACAAGATCCAAAACAGAAAGAAGCAATATAAAGTATCCAGTATAATAACCCAATTGGAAAGACTATTTTAAATGAATAAATCTTTTATTGATAACACTTGGTGAAGGAGATCTACAAATTGGTCTGTAAGTTCCCATCCATGGGATGGGTCCTTTGATATCCTTGATGCTTCAAAAACGGATTCCCTCTCTCAATGTGTGAAAAACCCAAAGAAAAGTGGAGAACTCTAATGGGAGCTCAAGAAAAATGATGATAATATTGACGATGATAATGATCATGGTGAAGAATGAATGAAAACCCTCCTTTATATAGCAAAGTATGGAGTTAATCTCGAAAATTGAGAATAATAAAATATTATTAACCAAGTTTGGATCTAACTACTTGCAATACTTTATTATATTTATTGGAAAGGGAAAAGGAATTTAAAATGGTTAAATACCTTTATTTAGAAACAATTAACAAATAAAATTATTTATTAATTATTTTGCAAGAAACACGAAAGGTGTGAAATAAAAATAAATATTAAATAGTGATTTAATAATTATTCTAATAATAGAAATAAGGAAATTCAAATAAATAATTATTTATTTAAATGTTCCTAAGGGATCTAGTCAAATGTGACAAGGAATAATTATTAAAAATTATTTAATAATTATTCCCAGAGAAAATTAAATAAATAATGAGTTATCTAATTATTCTCATGGGGGTTTTTAATTTAAATCAGAAAATAATTTAATAAAAGTGGTTTACTAAATTATTTTCCACAGTGAAAGCGATTTTACTATGGTAAAATTAAATTTGCATGGTGTGTTTCGATCCACCTAGTTAGAAATGGCTAGGTGATATTTTTTTGGTGATAAGAGATTGCCCGCACACATATGAGCGTGAGGAGAAAATTGTATGACTAAAATAAATTGTAGATCACACTTCCACAAGATTCCAAAAGGGGAGTTAGAGAGGGAGAGAGTGATCTGAAGCAAGTCAAGGATTGACAAATAATGGAGGGGGCAAGACCTGCAATACTGATAGAAGTCTCCTTTTATATGGTAGTACATGATCTCAAATGAGGCGAAGGAGACATACCCATACCTGCCGAGATAACTGTGTACAAAGAATAATGGTGATCCTAGGAATGTGGGACTGAGCTACAAAGTAAATGATACATGATACACTAGCATCAATGGGCCATAAAATAATACAATGGATCCCATATACATAATGTGCCTGGAAAAACATAGGCCATGACTGAATATAATAACATCTGAGTACATGAGATATAATTCCCCTCAAGCTGACATGGGGAGGGGGAATCACAACCGAAGAAGCCATGTTGAATAGGGAAGGGCTCTGAAGATCTGAATGGATCATTTGAAGAAGACATGCATGATGTGGGTGCTGCAAGCAGTAGAAACCAAACCCATCAAATCTATAGAATTGTATCTAAGGCTAGATCAACATCTGTGGTCATCCGAGCATGTGGGGGGCTACCTGAATAGCTACCCCCTCATAAGGTCTAAAACATCTCACACACACCTGGAAATCACTGCGACAATCATCTGGATAACCAAACCATCAAGTGTACGAATCTCAAGTGTGTGATAAGGAACTAAGGTCAAGCACGTTAGAAACAAACAAGTCAAAGGGAAATAATGAATCCCTTTGCTTGATCTAAGGCACCTAAAAAATATGAAATTTGGAATCAATGAATAGTGCCCTTTAGACTACTCTTCTAGAATAAATGTGCTGAGGTAGATAGAAGAGAGCCCGCCAGAGTTAAGGGAATGAGGAATCCTCAACAAAGGCATGATGGAATATAGTAGAGTGGCTGGTAGACTAATGCCAAGGATAATTATGGGAGGAAACATGATGGATGGCACACTAACGAAATCCCTTGTTAGAGCATAATAAAAATGGTTGACCTGGCAATGACTGAATTGATTCTGGAGGGGATGATCGATGACTCAAATCGGGGTTCAACAAAGATGGAGGAGAAGGACTAAAGACTAGATATGATTAAAATGGGATAAATGCAGCATGATGACGAGAAAAAAATTATAGCGAGACACAATGGGGACTCGAAACAGAGTCCATAAGTACAAGGGTGACACATCTTAGATGCTATGAACAAGGGTGACTCGATGATGCTACCACATGGGGGAGGCCCGATGGGGACCATGAAAACATGAGTAAATGATGGTTACTCATGAAAAAATGACACGTGATTTGACCAGTGCAAAGGTAAAATGGTACCAGAGTACGGGTGGCTCAAGTGAAGAAATTCGGTTTTAAGAGGTGGAAAAGTGAGACCTCATGGAAAAAATGGTTTCTTGGTGAAGTTTCAAATTACCAAAAAAAAAAAGATTTTTTTTGTTATTTTTACAATCCTACATATCATCAAAGTTGCTTGATATAAGGCTAGGAATGTTTCCAAACCTATTAAATGTTTGAGGTAGAACCATAATTTGAACTTGAAATATCATCTTCTTGATGCCAATATTATTTTCTACCTTCTCTTGAAAATTTTGTGTGAGGCTGCTAATAGTGCATAAACCTTTTAGGTTTCCATGTAAGGCTCATACATATTCTTGGGGCAATGTTTGCGTGTAGGCCATAATTTCCTATTCAAGTTCCCTTTTGTCACAACATTATTTTTTCCTCCATTTCCCATATCCCAACACTCTTTTAGTGCATGATCATGGTTGTGATCACAACCCAATCCTTTGATAATTTGTATCTTATATTTGAAAATGAATCTTATGCCATATCCTCCATTCTTGTCACTTCACCTTTTTCACTAATGTTCACGCTTTTGCAATGCTAGTTAAATATAGGCTCTATTGAAATAAATTTTGGTGAGGTACCCTTGTTAGAAGAAAGAGGTAACAACTATCTTGAACTATTGCTTTGAAAGAAATAGTCCAATGAGCCTTTCTCCTCAACTACCTCTGGAGAAGAGTAACTTCCTTGAATCATATTAACAATTTCCCTTTGATCAAAATTTCAACTAATCAAATTTCCCTTATATGAACATGCTTGAAAAATATGTCATCATCTAAAGCATGATCTCAAAACATAGGCCATAAAAACATTTTATTCCCCATACTTGAATAAACCATTTCAAGTATCAAGTTTTCATTAATCATTCAAAAGGGTTCATACCTGAAATTCTTGTCATGATTTCTACAACCTTAGAATGCATTCTTGTCCCCTAAATTTTGGTTTTGGAGTTTCCATGATACTAACCTTAATCAACCCTTCAAATGTCCTTTAAAATGCATCACAAAATGTCCTCTTTAATTGGTCATAGAGATTCATCAAAGTTAAATGTTTCTTCTAACTCTAGGGCTTAAGAATAATTGTCTAATGACAAAATTTCCCAAACTTGGCTTCTTCAAGTTACTTTGGTGGCTCATCTTTCACCAAGGCTCTAATACCATGTTGATTTTCCGTAAGACAAACTAATATTCTAATCTGATAATTTCTTTCCAACCATTGTTTGATCAAGTTAACATATGTCACATGTATCACTAAGAAATTATACATATAAAATATCAACAATAATACAATGATAATAATAGGATCATAAAGAGATAACCAAGAAAAAAACAAACAACAAGTTTACCTAGGGAAAACTTTTATATAGGCAATGGCCTCCTCATTAGCTCAGAGGAGACAAACAGTTTGGTTAAACACATTACCTAATTCACAAACCTATTTTTCAAGGTAGCACACCCCAAAAATAGGAAAGAATTTATAACACTCTCAATTCATCAGCTAAGGGCGTTAGTCCGCAGGTTAATTCATTTTTTCCCTAAAGGGAAGTGTTACCCAAGGTTTGTGAGAGTCAGTAGGTCAAAGTACAGGTTAACTGACGGAAACTCCACTTTTCACTGAAATGTCAGCCCAAAAAGGAATTGTTAGTGTCAGTATTTGAAGCCTTCCACCAACGATCAAACATGCTCTTACAAATTGGTCTTAGGGTGCCAAGTCAAATTTTTTCATTTCAGCAAATCTTCAAGTAAAATTTGGTCACTAGGTATTAGGTCTAGGATTTGTTTTCACTCCTTCCAAAGTTTTCAAGTGTCGGTCCATGTCACCATTCAGCTTAGTACCATCATTCAACTGGTTTTCATCATCATTTCAGGTTCCAATGGGTCATTTTACACCTTGTTCGTGTTTCAGTTGTACTTGGGTAAGGCTCATTTCCCTCTCTTAGGGTTTTGAAGGTAATTTTTCTTGGATGGTCAAATCATCAACGAAACTTGTATCCTGATGTTCATATACATTCCCCTATCCTTAATGTACCTTTTTAAGTACTTCCCATCACTGATATCCCTCAAATTCTTCATTTTCCCACAAACCCTAGCTTCTTGCCACAATTTGACAATTTTCTAGGCTAGGCTTGTGTTTTTCCCTTTTGGACCCCTTCCCCTCACTCAATATTCAAAATTTCACTATCCCCTACTTCCTAACATCCCTCCCTACTTCTCAAAATTTTCTCAAGAATTTAGAAGCCCCTTATCCCCTTCATTTCACTTCATTTTGACAAATCCCCTGTTCCACACATCAGCATAGGTTTTACTCAAATGATGTTTCTGAGCAAGAAAAAATAAATTTGGAAAAATTGAGAGAGGCTTTTGTCCACAATAGGTCAAGGAAGAAAAACCTCCATCACGTTTTACATATCTATCATGGTTTTAGAGAAATGTCAAAAATACAGTTGCCTCAGGAGAATTGATGCACTTCTGGAGCGACTTTGGGAAAATCAATATTTCTCCAGGATTAAATATCCAAATGAATTTATTCATGATTCAAATGATATCTAGACAAATAGAAATTTCCAATGATCTCATGAGCTCAATTAGGGGTTGAGGAATTCCTTCAAAAGTTGACTGCAACATCACTCTGCATTTAGGCAGCCTCATTTTGCATATTTTGACCAGTCTTGGGAGATTTGACTTTTGACATGGAAAATGAACTCCAAATTGAAAAATGTAAGATGTTTTGGAAAGTAGACTCAACAATATTTCCAACAAGCTATCTTGCGCTAAATTGTGACATAGGGAAGGCCTCCAAAAGCCGTCTGCAAAAATGCAATGTGCATCATTTGCCTGGCGCTGCACATTAAAAGTGCACTGCGCACCTATTGAGTTTCAACAGTGTAAATTTACACTGTCGCTGCACATTAAAATGGTGTTGCGCTCCTATTGGGGAAGGCTCAAACTCATTAGACTTTCTATCAAAACACCTCCAAAGCTATCTAATGTTTATTCCAAGTAAGTACAGTCCTCCACCTTGCTAAAGAAAAGTTGTTGCTTGGTTTATTGAGTTGTGTGGTTTCATCTAAAGCAAACCCTAGTATCTATGAATTTCTCTGCAAAACCCCACTCTCCTTATCAAACACTAGCCCTGTTACACTATTCCTTAACCCTAATTCTTCCTATCAAACCCTAGCCCTATTACACTATTCCCTAACCCTAATTCCCAACTCTTACAATTCCACTACCCCCCTTTCCCTTATTAAATTCTATACCCAATATCCTAAACACTATTCACTCCCCTCATTTCCTTAAAAAACCCCAAACTCCTACTCCCTCAGGCACTCACATCCCCATATACCTCACTTTCCTTGTATTTCTAAAATCTCTTCATACTCATATTATTCCCACTACAAATCCTTCATCTCACATTAGCTATCGCATTACCAAAACCCATTGAGAGAGATTTTTTTTTGATTGAGGAGGATGTCATTAACTTGGGTTCTCAAGGCTCAACGATGAAAGACATGATCATCAAAAAGAAAGAGGTTGAGATACAAGCCTTGTCAGTCAACCTCGAGAGAGATAAATGGGTCATTAGCTATCTTGAGCAAGAAAGCAAGCAACTTACCAACAAACAAGAACTCATGGAGTTGCAAATCTTCAAAGAAAACCAACAATGGTCCAAGAAGGCAAAGTGCAAGTTGACATCCGTTGAACAAGAAATAGAGAATGACCAGGAGTATTTGTTGGAGAAGGTGAATATGCACTTGGAGAGGTTGCTTGAGAAGGAAAACAAAGAGAAAAAGATGCTTCACCACATGGCCTACCACTACCTAACCCAGAGCAACATTTGCAATGCAAGGACAAAGAGGCTAAAACCCAAGCTAAGAAGAGTTTTGAGGAACAAGAAAGAGCAAGATAAACTCAAAATATTGGCTGAAGTATCATTGGCTCAACAAAGCACCTAACAAGGATCACTCATGCCAAATTTCAAGAAATTTAGAGCAATTTTTGTCATTTTTTAATTTCTTAATGTAAAAAACAAGCTTTTCCAATAGGTGCACAGCGCCCCTAGCACTGTGCTTTTGATGGAGGCATGCTTTTGCAAAATGGCTTACATATCTCGAATCAACATGGAAAAATATGTAAACCCGGAAATAGTGAGAAGATTTGGACAATGTATTGGCCTCCAAAGGGGCAAAAAACACCTAAAAAGTGCCCTCTCTACGACTTTTTTGCCACACAGGAAGCAGTCTTGGGAGAATCAACTTTTGGAGGGGAAAATGAGCTCCAAATCGGAAAAACCAAATTGTTACAGAAACTAGATAGGCGGGGAATTCCAACAAGCCAACTTGCACCTGATTTGGACACCAGGAAGGCCTCCAAAACTAGCCTTGAAATGGTGTTGCGCATTAAATTTTTGGCACTACACATTAAACTGATTTTGCCAGTTTTGCTTAAATTTCAGTTTTTTCCTAGTTTTCCTGGAAATTGAATTTTTCTTCATTCCTTGGTAAATGTATGCATGTTGAATGATGTTTTGATGTAAATATGGATGAAAAACACCTCATATGGTAGATACATCAAGTTCCAAGTGGTTTTGAACTGAATGAATTAGTTTCCTAAGTTTTAGAGGCAAGCTATTCCACTACCTGCTTTTGTGTGCCTAGTTTAGATATGGTTGAAACCACTCCTCTTCTCATGGTTCCGACCCTTGATAGCTAGCATGAGTTGTTTGATTGCCTATATTATGTACTTTTTCAATCATTTGTAAAGGTTGGACTCTTGTGGAAGCTCTAAACTCTATTGTATATCTCTACAGCAGTTTGGCAAGGAATAAAACCAGGTTTCACAACTATTTTTTTGGGATTCTTGTGACAGTGAGTTGATGCATTTTTTTTCTTTGTAATGAGTTTTTATTATGTTTTATATGTATCCAAATATATATTTCTCTTCTAAAACTAAATGAATCAAGGTGAATAGACAAAATACACTATTGTGCTTTGTCTTGGGAATGCATTTGGTTTTCAATGTTTTCAACTATTTGAAGAGGATTCATAGTTTCTTTATGCCCTCCTCAACTCCTTAGCTGTCTTAATCTACCATCTGAATCCATTTTGAGTACATAAACCCTTGTCTACCTTGCCCCACAGAACATGATTGTATCCCTGAGTTGATTTTCCAGACCCATTTGCCTTCTCCAAATGATCCAACAACCAAAACCTAAAAATCAAACCAGAAAACCCTAATCTACTATACCTAGCCTAAAATCAGCATTCATTTCACTCATCTCAAGATATAATTGCAACTATCCTCACTGAGATTGACAAGGAGAGAGCCCTCTCCCGACCTGGTAGGGCTAGCTACCAGGTTAAGCGTGGTTTGTGGTTACTGTAGAATTTCCTCGCTTCAGCCTGAGGTTGATATAGGCTCTAATAGGAATAAAATCTACCTCCGACCTAACTAAGGACATTTTTATTCCTAACGGAGTCTCATGGAAAGGGTAAAGAGAAATAAAGCGAGGAAACATCCCTTTTGCCTTAATGAAACTCATGAGAGAATTGATAAGGATGAGCCTCTTACCATCTATATATTGGAGGCTTGGGATTGCGATGGAGGTTTCATGGTTTTCAAATGATTGTCAAAACTTTGTATGAGATATAGTTGTTATGCTTCCATGAGGTTGAGAGAGAGCGAGAAAGGAACTTGAGAACTAGAGGAAGATTGATCCAGCCAAGATGGTTGTAATCATTTTTCTCCAAACTAATAACATAGATCTTCTATTGTGTTGTCTACTTGATGGTGTTGATGTCTTGTTTATTTACATGTTGATTCAATACCATAACTTATAAGTAGCTTAGATGCATGTTGTTTCATATATTTATGTATCAATGTTTAAATCATCATAGTTTATATGTTGTAGGATTACTCTACGTCTTGTTTATATGCGGTTTTTGATCTAGGAGCTAATAGAGGGGTCTTTTACTTTGCCACATTGGGTTCTCCAGCAGAGATGCACTAAGGAGTGAGGTAATCTCTCTTCTTCCACTTTGTTAATCATGCATTGGTATAGATATGTATATGCTTCTTTGTGACAGCTGCAATTAATTTGAAACAATCATCGTTGGATCCCGGGAAGATCCTCGAGGGTATTCCAGCCATAACCACCCATGCATTAATCCCTATAGAAGGATTGGCGACTCTGTTGGGGACTATACTAGTTCCCATTTTTTACCTTCCAAGTTCTCTAGATCTCTCTTTCTTTCCAGGCCTTCCTGTTCTTCTTGATTCCCATTTTGACCACTTAGGATACTTCACAACCTTCTTCCTTGTACATAGCCTTTGAATAGACCCTGAATAACTCTTTTTACATCCTCTACCTCTGTAATGCACCCTAGTTGCGCAAACCAGATAGTTATAATGCCCCCCAAACTTGTAGACATAGGATTAATCCTACCATTAACGCTCTATAGCTTCTCCTAAGGTGCGTTAGTCAGCCATTATCTTGATAAAAAAACATACTCTATGAATTCCTAGGTTGGGAAGCAAATTATAGGCTATTTCAGGGATCTAAAATTGTGCATTCTTTTTCATTTCATGTTTTCTAATCATTTTTTCTTTTTAGGAAATAGCTTAAGTGCATTTGTTTTTCAGGAAAATAAAAATGAAAAAAAAGTTGCTTATTATTTTGTTTTAGTTGGTTTGATTATGCATATGTATATTGGGTTAATTGTTAGAGCACATTGCATGTCTGCAAGTTGTGCATGTGTTTACTGCATTGGATGCATGGTGTTGAATTGATGTATAAATGATTCTCTCCTTGTAGAAATAACTTGTTCATCGAAATGAAATTGTAAATCATATTTTCTGCATGGTTTGAGTTAGAGTTTCACAGGAATCCATACATCAACACCCCTTTCGAAGACATTAATGAAGTACCTTTAAAATCAATCTCGTAATACAAGCAATTAAAAACTCTTTTTTGAGCATACACACATATTAGTATAGGCTAGGATCTTGGGCTAGCTAATGGTGAGTTAACTAGCAATGAGGTATGCCATGATCCTCTTCTAGATGAATATATGTATCTAATTGACTCAACTAATCCTTGGTATGGAGACATTCTTTTCTACCTCCAAGCACAATGATTCTGCCAATAGCTCTCGTCAGCCGACCATCGTGACATCCACCACCAAGCCAGGCACTATTTAGATACTTTATATCATCATTGAGGTCATACATTTCTTCTACGTTGTCTCACTCATGCCAAGGTGGAACATATTGTAAATGAATGCCATGCTAGGCAATGTGGTGGTCATATTTATGGCATGGCTATCCCCCAGAAAATTTTGGGTAGAGGATACTACTGCCCAACCTTATTTAAAGAATGTATTGTTACAGTCCAGCAATGTTATCCTTTCCAAATATTTACCAAGAGAATGTGTGCAACCCTAGTCCCCTTCCCTCGGTCATTTCCATCAGCCCCTTTTCTAAATGGGGCATTAACTTCGTCACCCGAAACCCCACTTCCACTGATGGAAACAACTTCATTATTGTCATTATGGAATACTTTACGAAATGGGTGGAAGCCATTCCCACTTTTCAGTTTGATGGAGAAACTGCGGTGTTATTCCTTTTCAATCAGGTAATATGTCATTTCAATTTTCCCCACACAATCATTACAAACCGTGTTTCCCACTTTCACAACCATATGATGTCTAACATAACATTGTTGCTAGGTTTTAAGAAAGAACATTCTCCCTTATTCTACCCTCAAGCTAATGGACAAGTGGAAGCCGTTAATAGTGTCCTCAAACACTTGATATGCCAGTTAGTAGGAAAACATAAAACTCATTGGCACCACATGTTATATCCTTCCTTTTGGGCATATCAAACGTTGGTCAAAACTGCTATAGGCTTTGCACCATTTCAACTTTCTTATGGATTGGAAGCAGATCTTCCTATTGAGTGTTAGATTCCTTCCCTAAAATTAGTTGTTTAAGCCTTGCCTGACACCATAGTCAAAGAAGAGTGCTTTCTATCCCTTAATTAGTTGGATGAGACTCATCGAGATGCCGCACTGGCTCTCGAAGCCCATAAGCATTGAGTCAAAGCCCAATATGACAAAAATGTCAAACCTCGTTCTTACCAAGAGGGTGACCTTGTTTTACTTTACAATCAAAAGCATGATCTCTTGGGTGCAGGTACGATTCAACCATTATGGGTCAGTACATATGTTGTTAGTAAGGTCCTTTCGAAAGGTGCCTATGAACTTTGGGATTGTGATGAAATTCCACTTGTGGAGCCCCACAATGGTCTCTATCTGAAAAAGTGTTATGCCTAGTGTTACATTCAGCATTTCCTTTGTAATTTTATGTATTTATAAGTTTTTCTTCTTTTGGTGTATTTGGATGTTTTTATATTTTTATGGGTATTTGTCTCATACACGTCTCTTGTTGCACAAATTTCTGTGTCACCTTTACCATACGTAAGACACACAACTCGTGTCAATCGTCACACATGACACATTGCATCAGTTGCTTGGGTCCTTTACACACTTGAGTAGGAACTACTTAGTTCCAGGAGAGTTTTTCTTGGCACTACCACCAAAAATATTGCTAAGTATAGGTCCATTATCGAACTCCTTATAGAAACCTCATCTCGGGACATCTCCAGTCTGGTGTTCAGGTTAGACCCTCAGATAGTCATTATGTAATTGACTAATCACTATCACATTCACAATCCAATATTGTTACATTATTATTTAAGTGTATGACTCTTGGAATGATAATTTGAATTTATTACATATGAACACATGCATCGAGAATTTAATGCATTAGCTAAATCATTGGCAAATTATGTATTAGATTTGCATCTGTCTCATTCATTATAGTTACATGTATGAATGTAAAATTTTGCATTGTTAAAAATTTACAAAAAATAAAAACAAGCATTTACACCATGAATCACCAATCAATATAATATAAATGTGTGTGTTCTGGTGGTGAATAAATAAATAAAATTATATAAATATGATAAATATAATATATAAAATATATATAATATATAATATATATATAATATAAATAAAAACTATATATAATAATAGATACAATATATACTAAACATACATGTATGTATATATATATATAAGTGTTGTGGTATAGATATAGATATATCAAGTCGAGTCTTTTTACATCAAAAATTCTCAAAATATGTGCCTTTTAAGTACAAAATGGATCTAGTAAGCCTCACTATGACACTCGCTAGCTATACCACTACTGTTGATCCTGCTGCTCATGATAACTCATAATAGCTCTAGACAACCTCCTAAGAGGAACCAAAAACTACTCTGGCACACCCACTATGTGTCGCTGCATCTGAGCTAGTATCTCCCTCATGGGAAGTGGTGGCACACCCATGCTCAAACCTTCGAGGTTCCTAGCAACGTCACAGAGACTCTGTGTGTCATCTCCCTCTTCAGCACCTACTGGTGCTCCAACCCCAAGTAGTTGATCACTGTGCCTAGCATGGAGGGGCATGCCTATAGGATGTACAAGTGCCACATATATGTCAAGAAAACGCTTCATTTCAATACTTTTTCATCCATAATAAAAAAACATTACATAAAATTCAAAAGTTAAAAAATACTTTTGGTACTTTGATAAATCCCCTTACCTTGTGGTCCCCACTGAGTGCTAGGTGGAAATATCAGTTTTGGATCCCCTATGTAATCCATGCCTGCATAAACATAATCATTGAACATCAAGCTCTGGCTACTAAGACACTCGAAGAAGTCATCCTCGAAGAAGTTTCTAATTGGTCCACCGTGTAGTATGAAGTTCTAGGGCAGCCCATTGCACCTATCTCGACTCTGTGGGACCAGTTATGTCTAGACTCATGCATGACCTCATCATGAGCACTCTCTCAAGGATAAAGGACACAATCAAAGTATTGTACCCAAACTCTCTTTGGGCCTAAGTCTTACAAGTTTTCAACTCTGCTTTCACATGGCAAAGGACTCCCTCACAACAATTGAATACCTATGGATGTAAGCAATCTATTGCTAGTAGCAACTAAGCCTTTGAATCTAGATGCTGACTCTTAGACCTTGCCAAGCGTACGATCATCCATAGGCTAGCCCTCATCAGGATAGTTTTGATCTGCTGAATGGGAACCTAGTTTCTCACTAGCCCATTTCTCGATCTATAATGTATCTAGACCAATTCCATGGTGGTTCTAGGATCCACTCTCCCTCTTGTCAAATTTACTCGTACACCTCTACATGATAAGCCAATGAGGAAGTAACCATAATGTCTTTCGATCGAGAGCTCGTGATCCTCGATCTTGAACAGACCTTGATGTTCATCCCATCATTCGATAATCTAGTTAAGGAGTTCCTCCTAACCCTTCATCAGGTCTATTCTAGCATATTTCAACAACCCTCATCTTTGCAAAGTTGTTAAGCTATCCAAATCATTTAGCATTTGTAGTTCCTCAGCATGATGATCTCTTTCCCTCCACAGACTCGTCTTTCTAGCTCCAATCCTACACAAAATCACCCTTTAATAAGTCTCTTGCTGGCAAGAAACCATGAGAATGTAAGAAAGATGGTTTTGCCTTACAGTTGATTGGTTAACGTAGCCCTGCTAACCCACAGGGGATGCTAACTCCCCTCCCTTTCACGACCAGGGCGTTTAATGCTCCCCCTGGCCTAGGCTACCATGTTATCCAACCAAACCATATGGGGCTTGCTCAAAAACAAAAATTTACCCTAGAAATCAACTAAAAAATGTATTAAAATACAAGTAAAGGATTAGGACATATACCTTGAACAAAGGGCACATCAAATGGTAACCTAGATTTCTCATAATCACTCAATGCATATTTCCTCCTTTTTCTCTCCAGAACACTCCTATAGAACTCAAAATAGTGAAAATGAAGGCCTCTGGACATATAACTCACCTTATCTAGGCATTTAAATTGAACTTTGTCATTCCTATGTTCTTAAGCATACACCATATTGCTATGATTTTAAATTTTACTTATGCTCTAATGAAATTTTAGTGTTGATATGTAAAATTGACCATGGTTGACTTTGGATGAGCACTTTCTTTTTTGGGACCTTTTCTCACTCTTGAAACGAAAATTCCTCGAGTTACCGTCTTCAGGCTTTAAAAATCCTATGGAGATGATATGAGCACTTTCTTTTTTAGGACCTTTTCTACTCCTGAACTGAAAAAATCCCTGAGTTATCTTCTTCATACTCATAAAAAAATCTATGGAGAAGACCTTAGTAGCTCTTTTATCTCTTTTTTCATGCTCTTTAAACTAAAAAAGACATTGATTTTTCTTCATCTGACTCATTAAAATTTTATGACTATCTCTTGAGTTTTTCTTCATGTGAATCATTAAAATATCATGGAAAATATTGATTTTACTTTGTCCCATCGTATTCGTAAAAAAATGAGGGAAACTTCTATTGATCATAGGTGTATCACTTTATCTAGACTTAGTAGACTAACTTACAGAAAAGGAACTACGTCGAGTATACTATTAAACCTTTTTCAAACCTGTTTATCAACCATGACAAATGGGCATCCTTGGAGTTGCTCTTTAAGATATTTTCAGACTCTCTAAATATGAAAAGACCACCAAGTTTACCCATATGGACTCGTTAAACTTAATCAGATGGGGAAACATTGGACAACATAGTGACTCAATATATATATTCAAAAGGATTTTTTGGCAGCAGTCTATCCCCTGAACATGGCACTCCCTTAGAAAACCTTTTTGTTAGTCTCTCATATGAACCTTACCATCGTATGAGATTAGCCTTTATATACTTTGATGTTCATGCATCCCTGTATCCTAACACTCTTTTGTGTTCATGAGTCTAATTTGTTTGTTAAACCTTTGTGTCATGCCTTCTATTGTTCAAGGGATCAACCTATCATTTGCTTCATGTATCAACCATCGATCATATACTTCCATCATGCCCTCCATATATTTGACCCATTGCTCAAAATTTATCCCCAAACCAAATCATTCTTGTCATGTTTCATGTTCACTGATCTAGGACACCTTATTTCCTACCTTTTGATAGGTATCTTCCTATAAACTTCAACACTCTATCTAGGAAGAAGATCAAAAAACATATCAGTACCTTGGAAATTGCAATCCTAAGTGGCAGGTTACCTTGTGTTTGATTGGGGGTTTTCATCATTAGCTCCGAGTTGAATGATTCTATTAGTGTTCCATGACAACATCATTTCTCACACTCACTAGATTGTACTATGCATATTGGAGACCATCATCCTTATTGGTGGCCATCCTTGCATCTATTAACCATTTTCATTATTGACTGGTAATAAGACAATTTCTCACATGTTTGACAACAACTCCTTTATTCACATGTGCATAAATATGTTGTTCAGGTAAACGGTGACCAAGACCTTGGGTATATGCTTACATCACTCAACCTTCTTTCCTCTCCCACACTACATATATTGTTTTTGGAGACAGCTCGTTGGGATGATCATATTATCACACATTTCCACATTGTGCTTATCGGTGGACATGATCGTCATACCTCTTTTGAGAAATCACTCTGACATAGCTATGATCCACTCTATATTTTTAACATATGTTGTTTCTTTCAGGTTCACCGCAGACCTAAAGCTATGATCCACTCTCTCTCTCTTTCTAAACAAAATTTATAAAGGATTTCGACCATCGTCTTCATCTCTGACCTCACACTTTAGGGGGAATCTATTATATAGGAACATGACCTCCTCATTAGCTCGGAGGAGAAACAAAGTTTGGTTAAAGACATTACCTAATTCACATACCTATTTTCCAGGGTAACACACCCTAGAGCAGGCAAGAATAGTTATAATTACCCTTGGAGCATGCATCAACCAAGAGTGTTATTTGATGAGACTCATCATTGGGTAATTATATGGGCCTTAATTCACCTCCTATCTTAGTCAAACCAACTATTTTCACAACTTATTGCATACTTTTGATTATATTTTGTTTATGAGATGACTTAGAGTTGGATATTTTTCTTTGTTGTCTAATGTGAATTTAACGTGGAATTAAAGGATAAAGGAAAGGAATTTTGGAAAAAACCTTGGTCAAAACTTGAATGGGACAAGGGAGAGTAATTATAGGAGGTAAATCCTCCTCATTTACTACCCCCCATTCGAATATTCCTCCATCATCTCGAAGTGCAAACAGTGAAATCATGAGGACTAGAAGGCAGTCGAGCAAGTGAAAGTCAAAACACCAGATTATCTCGAGTTTGGGAGCTTAGCCTCCCTAATTTTAAGGAAGTCATTAGAGACTTCAGATGTATAACTAAAGAGGCCTAGGGCCTTATTAGGATTCAAATTTTTGATTGTAAAACTCTAATCTATTTTTGAGCTGCAAGACTTGTGACACTTTTTGATGTAATCCGTGGTTTTGATAATAGAATGAGTCTTGTTTTGAGCTAGCACTGAGTTAAATAAGAGGGTTGAAGCTTTTGGGTTAGGGCCCAACCCTAGTAGCCAAGACTCCTCTTTATTGTACATGTATGCTAGCATAAATTCATGGTTTACTTGTTCATTTTTTTAAGTAACTACATTTCCATTACAACAGTGTAGAGTAGATTGGTTGTGTTTTAGTTCGGTTCCATTTGTGCCTTCTTCCAATTAGCAGGTTAGCAAGGAGAAAAAGATCACCATAAGGTTGTCAGTAGGTTTCTTGGCCTCACCTCCTCCCTTTGTGACCATGACTTGAGGAAGAGAACTTTCAGCAACCCCAAAAACACAAATTTCTAGTTCTTGCATGAGCTTTGGAGTTTGTTGTCTTGATTCAGTACTTGGTTCATTTCATTGTCATCTCTTTCCATCGCTCTCTTTTTGTAATAAGATCTCACTCATATTCTCATTTTCTTCAGCACTTTCTTCATGCATAATATGGGAAACTGATTCATGCTTTTCTAGTTTATGAGAATGTATCTTGTTGCATACTTCTTGGAAGACACACATGTTTTAAGCATTGCAGGTACTTCAGGAGGAGGTCTAGACTTCATCACCAACATCTATCTTTCACCTCATCCACCTCAACCATCTCTTGGTCCACCCTCACCCTCACTAGTTTTTTTGTCCTTTTTCATTGAAATTCCCCTAGACACATTGAAATGCTTAAGAAGAAGCTAATAAGTCACATCTTAATCAGATTATACCCACATATTTCCTTACAGTCCAATCCACGACAAACCTGACCAATCACCGTCAACTGCATGTTGCATAGCTGACGTATTCATTTCAACGTTTGACTTTAGGCGCTCCAAATCTCCACCGTCGATATGTCTCAGTTGATCCCGGTTATCGTGTCACCTACTCACCAACTAGCTTGGTCGATCTCCACCGTTGATCAATCCCGCATGATCCAATGGCTGTCATGCAATGTCGCGTGAATTCTTGCACGACCGATATCCAATCAAGAGCATGCGATAAAAGTGGTTTTCCCTTGCTACGTGCCACCCACTTAGGCTTATCGCATGAAATTTAGGAATATCGCTTACAGCTCTTAGGGCGCGCAAGATACTGCTTACCACCTACGAAGACCACTCCATCATTCTGCACGTTTTCCACCCTTCTATTGACACGTGACTTGATGTGATCCATCCATCTATTAACTTAATCTCATATGATAAGATCTCTGTTGTTCATCCTCCATTAATCTTGTTCATTGATCCGACTAATCCAATGGTTCCTGTGCATTGCTACTTCATTACTTCTTCCTTTCACTGATTTCGATCTTTGATTGCTCTTCTGCTTGACTCCTTCCCAAAATTTGTTTTGTGTATTATTTAAACGCTACCATCCTGAGCTTTGATTTGGTTATTTAATCAGACTCCAACACTATCCGATCATCGCAATACTCCCATGAGGATCGTCGTCTCTCTCGGATTATTTTTGAATTCCATGCACATGTATGTTATGCATAATCACTCTAATCCACACACAATTCATCATTCAATTACTTAATACACACCACACAAACTTAGAAATCACACTTTTGTATTAATAAATAAATATTTACACAATGAGTTCATTCTCGACCTAATCTTCTATATTAGTGGCCTTTCCTTTCACAAAAGGCCTCCTAGGACCCTTCCACACCATCCAAACACTCCATAGACCTGCTAGCCATCCTCAACCACCTTCCATCCACATGTCACATCCACAAGAAGAATTAAATTGCATGCTTTATTTTACCAAAAAAACCAAAAAAGTGAAAACAGATTTAGTTTAGTTCCCTTGCTTACACATTAGCATGGTTTGGTTCTCTTTACTTCGTTAACTTAGATAGCATCATTAGGTTAGTGCTGATTTAGCAATGCTTCTTAGCATAGCTATTTAAATGGTTAGTTAGGATATGGTGTGATTTAGCATTACATGTTGTTTTCCTCATTACTGCAGTAGAGTAGCTCTCTTAGAATAGATTTGCTCTTCTTCCATCAAAGAATCAAGCTTATTCTGACTCTATAGAAGTTTGGCTTGGAACACCTAGGGTGTCTTGCCAGATGAACAATGAAAATAGGTAGGACATTCACTTTTACTTGTGCATATAGCACTGTCACCTCCAATTTTGTATGAACCTCAGGTTGATAAGTAAAGCTGGTAGCCCAGGAGTTGCAGCATCCTTGTTGCAATACTAGCACTTATCACCTTTTGGCACTGTTGTCGAGGAGGTGTCTGAGTAGATGTGGTTACTGCTTTCTTTTCTTCTACTTCTAGTCTTCAATTTTCTACCATTAGTTTATTTCTGAAAAAGTAATGTAGTAGCTTGCTTTCTTTCAATTGTCATTATCTGCTTTCCTTTCCATTCTGCAAGTAGAATTTCAATTCAGCAAGTAACTTTTCTTTTTGTCAGTAGTTTTCATTCAATAGGCAATTTCATGTCTATAAAGTACTTTCCAAAAAAAAAAATCTTACAAAAACTAACCCAAAAACATTTCCTTTCATGCCTCGTAGGAATAGGGACAATTTATGGAAATTCTTGCCAAATACCCCCACTACATCCAACAACCAACCTTCTCTCTTCTTCAGTGGTTGTGAACTGGAGGAACCTTTAGGTGAGAAACTTGACATATTTGAAGAACATACAGGGGAAGAAGAAGAAGAAGAAGAACCCATTCCTACTAAAGCAATGGCTGAAAACCGAAATGACAGAGGGAATAGAGAGAGAGTTCAGAGTGCCTTCCCCATTAGGGAAACCAACGGGGACACTAAGATGAAGAATATAAGCCTCTCTGTTGTACCTCATTTCCATGGCCTGACCATAGAGGACCCCAACACTTTCCTATTTGAGTTTTTCATTATATACTGAACCTATGACTATATAAATGATGAGAAAAAGTTAAAATTGCTTCCATCTACCCTCAAGGATGTAGCATTGTGTTGGTTCATGGGTTTACCTGGAGATAGCATCACAAATTGGGCTCAGATGCAACAAGATTTTAACAACAAATATTGGGAATATTGTAGGTAAAAGGATACTAAAGAAGATATTTTTAGGATGACCATGGGCCAAGATGAATCCTTAGAAGGCCATGAAGAAAGATTCCAACTCAATTACAAAAGGGTCAGGTTCACACTTGACCCCAAGTCACTAAAGTTGGTCCTGCTCAGAGGAGTAAGGGAAGATCTTCTAGATACCTTACATTTGTTAACAGGAAGGGATATCTACCAATTACCCTATGAGGATATCAAGATTGTATTTAGAAACCATTCCAGGGCAGCTAGGAAAAAGGGTAGGAGTAGTCAACCTATGGCTAGTACATCATCTTCCAACTCATCCATCAAGGATGAAATTGGAAATATGCTGGAAGATTTCAAAATTGAGATGCTTCAAACCCTTTCCTTGCAATTGGACACCATGAACATCAAAAGGAAGCAAGAGGAGGTAGAGATATCATTGGCCATCTTTTGCCCTAGATGCACCAGGAGACATCCTAGGAATGAATGTCCATTGAACTACATTGATATTTGCTCGGTTTGTGAAGAAAACCACTCCATAGACAAGTGCCCTTTTTTACCCTGACTCAAAGTTGTATATCAAGGAGCTGAAAAGGTCGCTGAGTAGCTTTGCTACATCAACCAAAGGAAACCTCCTGGGCCTAGACCATACCAGCAGGGTATGCAAGGGTCATCCCATGCATATTACAACCCCAACCAAACCACAACTATACCTTCTTGGGGACCCCCTAGTCATCCTTCTTGGTCTACACCCCCTCCTTGGTCCTATGCATCTCAATATCATTCCCAACCAGCCAACCAATCATTTCAACCTTACATTCTACCACAACCTTAGTGGAACACCCCACTCTAGGGGTGGAGGCCCAAATACAACAATGCTCTAGCTCTATTGCCTCCACAACCTACCCAACCACAACTCCTACACTCTGCTCCACCCAAGCAACCCCAGATGCCTGCCTAGCCAAATCCGAACCCAAACAATAGGCAGGCTCAACAAGTATATAGTGGAGAGACAACATACCCAGCTTATGTTGTAGAAATCCAGGAGATCAACCTAAGATCTTGGAGAATTTTCCTGGATAACCAACCTCCCTCCCCACATAGGGAGGTTGAGGAAGAAAGAGAGGAAAACAACATTAAAGTAAATCCACCCTTTCCTGAGAGATTAGCCGAACCTGTCCAACCTACCCTAGAAGAAACTGAACTTCTGGGAGAATTGAAAATTCTATGTGTAAAGATCCCCCTTCTCCAGGAAATAAATATGTTCCCATTTACAATAAGTCGATTAAGGAGAAATGCTTCAAGCATCCAGGAAGAATAAAAAGTGATGCCCCTACCATTATTTTCATTGGGCAGTTGTCCAACTTAATGTTGGGGCAGGTAATATCTCTGAAATATTTGGACCCTCGAAGCCCTGTAGCAGATGTGCACATCAATGGCATCATCGTCCCACACACTCTGATTGATCTTGGGGCTGCCATTAATGTGATGACCAAGGAAACCATGCTCAATCTCAACCTCCAAGGGTCATTTAGGAAAACCACAATAGTTATACAACTTACAGACTGTTCCATAGTCACCCCTGAGGGAATTTTGGAGGATGTGATGGTCTCCATTGACTCCTGGGAGTACCCTACAGATTCTCTAGTTCTCCAGCCTAAGGCTAAGCTTATAGGTTGCCCTCTCATCCTTGGGAGGCCATGGTTGGTCACAACTGATGCTTACATTAGCTACAGAGCTGGGAATATGACCATCAAGAACGGGCATATTTCCAAATAGTTAGTCCTATACCCTCCTACTAAACCTTCTCTAGAGAATGATTTACCTTTATGGTTGGAGGAGGAGGAAGAACATGAGGTTTACTCCACCCAACTTTATGCTTTGGAAGCAACCATAGGAGGAGGACAGTAAGATGAGAATGAATTAATTGAGCACCTGCTCCAAAGTC